>JAQFXM010002688.1:0-23474 GCA_034693345.1 Entomobrya multifasciata
TGGCAACGGTTGATACCGGTCACGAAGATATGATTGTAAGAAACTTATCACTTTTTGTGCTACGACGAACAAAATATGTTACAAAGACGTGAGCAATTGAATGGCTAATATGAATTTATTTTGAATGTAGCACGATGCCCAAATGGACTTTCTGGGAACAAAATTAGCAACCTGCTCTTGTGATAAAACTGTACGTGTCTTCGATGTTAACATCAATCTGGGCAGCCAGACGTTCGTGGCTGAGTTGAAAGGACATGAAGGCCCTGTAAGTTGATTCACTGCTTTAAACTGTAAATGATATTTTTAATAAGTCAATGAGTCGAGGAAATTAACTGGGGGTTATTTTAATAATTAGGTATGGCAGGTTGCTTGGGCGCATCCCCGTTATGATACCTTATTGGCATCTTGCTCATATGACCGTAAGGTGATTATTTGGAAGGAATCTACCGAAATTAAGCCTGATGGGAAGAAGGTGGTGAAGTGGGATAGATCTTTTGTTTATGAGGGCCACGACTCATCCGTAAACAGCGTCTGTTGGGCGCCTCCAGAATGGGGCCTTATGTTGGCTTGCGGAAGCTCTGACAATAGTATAACGGTTTTGTCTTGGGTTAACGATCGCTGGGCTGCTCACAAAATTCCGAATGCTCATGTGGTATGTGTGTGTGTGTAGTCAATAACTATCGAATTTAGTAATACCTTGTCATGGTTTTTTATTGTAATTATTTTCGTTTTTCCAACAGCTTGGATGTAATGCAGTTTCTTGGGCTCCAGCTCAAGCACCATCCTTCGACAAAACTAATGAAGTGCAAGCAATTAAGCGTTTTGCGTCTGGAGGGTGTGATAACCTAGTAAAAATCTGGCGATACTTGTAAGCTATTAAACAATTGTAATTTGTTTATCATTTCCATAATGTTGAATTTGAAGTGGTGCTGAAAATTTTCATGTCGTGTAATTGTAGGGAAGAAAACGACCAATGGGTTGAGGAAGTTAAATTGGAAGGTCACTCGGATTGGGTGCGAGATGTAGCGTGGTCACCAGCTGCTGGGCTTACTAAAATGAAAATTGCTTCTTCCTCTCAAGACCGCCGGGTTATCATTTGGACTAACAAGGAAAGTGATGGAATTAGCTGGACACCTGAGCCCCTTCATGTTTTCGATGATGTTGTTTGGCATGTAAGCTGGAATTTTGTTGGAGATGTGTTGGCTGTTTCCGGAGGAGATAATCAAGTTAGTGGGCATTTTTAAGTTTTATTTGAATTATATTGGTAATGGAAAACAATGAAATGAATTAACCAATTTTCTTCTATTTAAACTAGGTAAGCCTGTGGAAGAAACGAGAAACAGATAGCTGGGAGTGTATCAGCGACTCTTCCAAATCATGCATCCAAAATGAGCAGAGAACGTTATAGAAGCGGGCGTTTCAGTAGTTGCATCGCCAATGTTGCACTACTTCCATTTTTGAACTTGAAAGCATTCAGAATTTCGGTGTCTAATGTGGCTTCCTGAGAATTAATTTATATTTCGTTTCAATTAAATGTCCTGCCCTGTTAAATTACTACTCTATATAGTCTTTGTATACAACTTATTATTACCACTACTACTTCAGCAGATTTACCAATGTGTGTTTTTTTTGACGTTTTAATTGTATCTGTAAATGTAAAATTATTTGAGTAAATCTCATGTACTTCGATGCTATTGTGTTAAATAGTTTTGTCAATATTTAGAGTTTTCTTGGTATCTTTCGCAACTAATCAAATGATACATAGAAGTAATTAGAACCAAAATCTAAATCTGCTAGGATATATGATATATTGTATGGAAAAGTGTTGATTGTTGAAAATGCCTGTGACGGATTAAAATGAAGTATGAATGTCTAGTAATTATAAGTCAGGTTGTAGTAAATATTTGGTAAAATAAAAAGAATACAATTTGATTGTACAATACATACTGCATAATATGCAGCGTTCCGTTGTCCGTCCTATATTTGGCATAATAATTGCATGCGTTTTTAATTATCCTCAAATTGACGTACACCCTTTGATTTTCAGTAACTTCATCAAAAATTTTTAATAGTTATGCATCATGTAGAATCATGGAACAAACTCGAATAACAACTTAAAACAAAGTACTACCCGTTGAGATATAGCTAGTCCAATCATTTAAATATTACTATCAAATCATTTGTGGAAATTTCACTGGCATGGTTTCACACAGAACAATAATTGACAGGTGTGAGAGAAATGGGATTGGGAAACGTACTGCCACTGCAGCATACCTACATGAATGTACTTAGGTACATTCAAAAATGTCACATGAAAAGTTGCATAGATAGTAAACAGGAATCCCTTCGCTTTAGATTGATTTTGTCACATTTTCAAGTTAACGGTCAACGGTAAACAGCAATGCGTAATGTGGAAAAAATATCTATTTTAGACAGGACATTTTTTGAGTGATATTCCCAGTTTGCACAGAAGGACGTCCATTCCAATGCTTAGGAGACACGATGAACGTTGTTGGCGGTATCGGTTGCCATGGCATTTTAGAATCACACAGTTTGCAACATGTAAAAATGCTGGCATATTTGCCTGTACCTATTGTGAAACCTTGATATTTTAAAGCGTATACATGAACCACATATATTTCATTGAATTATTTGAAAAGGACGTTACAAGATTTCTTATTTCAAATTAAATGGAACATTAAATGTGTAAACGTAAAATGCAATTAAGATTTTTGCGGGACTTCGACTTTGAGTAATACATAATGTACAAAAACCAGAATTTTAAAGTAGGCTTTTGATAATGTCTCGTTTAGTGATAAAATGTGTCGAAAATCATTTAAATAATAGGTAACTTTTAAAGAAAAATTGCTTCAAATGCTTGTTTTTTTGTGAAAATTGAGAAGAATACCAACAACTAAATAGTTTGATTGAGTGGGGCACAATGGGATTTTTTGATAAAATTGTTGGCCTCCTTGGCCTTCGCCGAAGGGAAGTTAATGTACTTGTAGTGGGGTTGGACAATAGTGGAAAGTCAACTCTTCTAAATCACTTTAAAACTGAGGAGACCAAGTCCAACGAGATTGTGCCCACGATTGGTTTCAACGTAGAAAAGTTTCAGAGTAAGCCATCCTACATATAAAAGTAATATGCATTGCTAATTTTAATTTTAGGAATTTTTGATTTTTAAAAATAAAACTCTCTTGGAATTTAGATAAAAATGTGGGTTTCACAGCCTTTGACATGTCGGGTCAAGGGCGATATAGAAGCTTATGGGAACATTATTACCGAGACTGTCAAGGGATCATTTTTGTGATAGATTCTAGCGACAAGTGAGTTTGATTTACAAAGCATAAAGCCAAGCTTGATTGGCAAAAAAACGTTTCATACGAAACAATACATTTGTTTTACAGGCTTCGTTTTGTCGTAGCCAAGGATGAACTTGACACCCTTCTCCAGCATCCTGACATTGCAAATAGACGGATACCAGTTTTATTCTTCGCTAACAAGATGGACGTAAAAGAGGCTATGTCTGCAGTAAAGATTTCGGCTGCATTGGGCCTAGACAGGATATCAAACAAGCCGTGGCATATATGCGCAAGTAATGCTGTTACAGGAGAAGGCCTTCAAGAAGGTGTTGAATGGCTAACAGGTCAAATTTGGGAATACGTTGATCGAAGACGATGAAGAAAAAAAAGCATATTAGCTTGGCTAACATTATCCTCAAGTTTACATGTTTAAATATTCTATCTCTTTAAAATGTGTATAAATTGTTTGTAAATGCTAAAATACTATACTTCCTGGTACTTACATTATATTATGAAATGCCACCTTAGTGAAGACTTGCTACAGAAAAAAATAATATCCTATTATTTAATGCATTCCAAAAAATTTAATCTCATGTATGAAATAAGTTATAATAAAATATTTAAAATTAAGTTTACAAGTTATATTGCAGCTTGATATTTTTTTCAAACAAGATTTACTTGTTTTTACGATAGATTTTATTTTTTCTTGTAGAAAAAAACATTTTCATAATAAATCAGGCAATAAATAGTTATTCAACTCAACAAAAATAGAATTATTGGGCATATACCTATTTTGTAAGAATACTAATTACTAGAAAAGAAAGTTTTGAAAGTATTTACAACTTTTTTTTAAAATTATCAAAAATTACGTCTTCAGCGAATTATATTTATAATTTACAATTTTTTATGCTGCTGCATCATCATCCTCTGGGTTGGATGTTCGTGGATGCTTGTTACCAATAGGACGTGCGTAGAACTCACTATCTGGCTGGAGGGAATGCGAATGATCAGTTTTTCGCTTCTGACCTCGAGAGGCAGGACTAGCTTCGTAAGCACTTTGTTCAGAACGACCCTCCCGTTGTTCCTCATTTTGCTCAAAGCGGTTGTTTGGATGGTAAGGTCGTTGATTACGATACTGATCTTGAGGCCTACCACTTTGTCTGTTATTTCGATAATAATTATTACCCTGATGATAGCCTTGAGACTGCCCCTGATGATTATTGTAGCCAGAGTGTTGATTATAGTGTCCAGAATTTTGCCGATTCTGGTAACCACCACCACCAGATCTGTTGTCATACTTGCGGGGCGCATACCCTTCTACTATTGGAGGATCCTCCATTTCCTCATCATCCCTGAACACTGGATCCGCATCAGTGTACCGTCCAGCTATTTCAGGTATGGTGTTTGCAAATGCCATAAATTCCTCTTCTGTTGCCCACAGCTCAGGTGCAGTTACGCTTGCAGTGTCGTCATCCGTCTGCCGATCAGTTTCAGATTCTGCTGAAGCTGATGTAGAAGATTCAGTAGACGAATCCTCCGAGAGACGGGGTTCCTTTATTCTAGTCGGGTTCATCTTGACTTGTTAAATCACAGGATATACAAAGTCTCGTCAAATCAGTCTAAAACGAAGGAAAAACAATACAGTTTTAACATGTGATCTGCAAACTGAAGTTATACATTTAGCTGGGATGCATTTAACATTGTCATACTTGCCTTCTTCAACTTACAATAAGATCCGATATCCGAGGGGCAAATCAGGACTGGGTCTTGGCACACAAAAGAAAAACTAAAATGAAAACAACAAAAGGTAATTCATTATTAATTGGGACAAGGTTATAACACTGACACTGACACTGATTTTAGAAGAGAAGCAATATAATTTGGGTTACTGAACCCAAAAACTTACATATATTCAATGAACTTAGCACAATTTTAACATTTAAGTCGTTTCGTTATATATTTTACAAAAGAAATCAGTAAACCTTCAAAAATCAAGTAGACTATTGACAGGTCTTTAATTTTTACTTCAAGCTGCTTGAAAGTGATAACTAAAAAATCTTACAAAATCAAACTACTAAAAAACTATCCTTTAAAACCCAAGTTTTTAAATCGCTCAAAAATAAATACAAAGTGGCTATTTCATCCGCAACAAATTTGTCAGCGAATTTTTCGTCACAAAATGGTAATGTCACTAAAAATTATCGAATGGACAAGAGTATTGATGAAAATCTAGCCCATTTTCAGTGACTTTAGATGAAAAGTGATAATTTGAATTTCGTGACCTATATAGAGGGGCAGTGTGACCATTGCTGGTCATCTCAAAAAGAGAACAAAGGGATGATGTTGTAGCAAGAAGGAAGGATTGCATATTTACAAAGCTTGGGTGCTGGGTTGGTTGGTTGCCAGTGCAGGCCAGCTAGGTGCGCATGTGGTGGCGGTGGTCAGTGGTGCTACTACACCACCAGCTTGTTAGTGATGTGATCAAGCTGAAATATTGCACCAGCCAAATTTCTATAGCATCACTTTGGAGAGAAGCAACCAAACCAGATGATCACTTTTCTAAGGGATGGGTGATGATGGGTTTACGACGACGATCAGATGGGTCAGCCAAAATATATTTTGAAAACTGTTTGTGATCTTGACTTTTGACAGTGACAGTGGATTATAGTTATTAGAAACGTTGTTAAATTAGTAAGTATTTTTTTGTATAATAGTTTTGTGGTCAATTATAAATTAGGCATAAAAATGAGTGGAGTTGAGTTTGACGATGACAGGGACTCATGCACCATTTACAAGTTCACGAGGGAGGATATTGATGCAGTGAATGTGACGAGTTGGCATGATAGGTTTAAAGAGTTGACGCCAAAAACTATTCTACTGCCAATACCACCGGAAGTGTTGAAGTATTTGAAATCTGATGGGATGGTGATGCCGCAGAATACTCATACTACGGCGCATTTGAACTTGAAAAAGGGTTCTGGGGAGGCGTCGTCGAGTCAGAATAACTGTGATGAGGAGGAGGATGATGAGGATGATAATGGCAGCTGGGCGTCCATTTCTGATAATGAGGAGGCTCCGTGTATCCCGTCAGAGTTTTTGCAGAAGATTAGTCGTAGTGAGAGAAGTGGTCGGAGGGGAGTAGAAGGGTGTGGGTCTGTGGAGGAAGATTTTGGGGCGGAGGGGGATAATGATTGGGATAGACAGAGTGCTTCCAGTGATTCATCTGATGAGGGGCAGAGGAAGAAAGTTATGGAGGTTGAAAAGTTTCATGAGTTTGATTCATTGCTGGATTCGTCTATTAAAGAACTTGGAGGTGCGGTTGCACCAAAGATTAACCGGAAGTCGCCAAGAGTAAGTGAACAAGTTGATTGGTAGAGTTGAGTTCATTTTAAAGAAGATGATATTTTTAATATATGTATTTTTTGTTTGTGTGCTAGGACGCAACATGGATAGGATTTAATCGATCACTTAAATGTTACAATCCAGGCGATATATATTTACTGCTCAAAACATCAGATGTGGTCTCTCAACTTTTAGAGGATCCGTATAGGGAATGCCCAATGGATGAGGATAGTGCTTCGACAACTAATTCGCGCGGAGCTGGAGCACACTACGTTTCGCCCTACAGAACTTCTACGTCTCCATACATTCTTGTTCTTAAACAATGGAATGATTCTTGGGGGCCTGAAATGGAGTTTAGATGCTTTGTCTGTTCTAATGAACTCATTGGTATGAATGATAACACTTAATTCATAGTAATATTTTTAGTATTCACATAATACGTAAACGTAATTGAATTTTTATTATTTTATTTTCCGACAGCCATTTGCCAGCGGGACTTGGACACTTGTTATTCATCAATAGTTAAACGTAAAGATAAACTTCTCCTCAACATACAAAACTTTTTCCTTAAGAATATTCAGGACAACTTTCCTGTTGATTTTTGTGAGTAAAAACAGTAATTTTCAATCCGTGTGTATGTTTTAATTGCAATTTTTTTTGTTTCTAACTGAAATTATTCATTGCTTTGATTTACTTGTTTTAGATACTCTGGACATTGTTTGTCATCCTAATGGTGAGATTTACGTGGTAGATTTTGATGTTTTTGGACTATGTACAAATCCTCTCCTGTTCAGTTACCAAGAGCTTCAGTCAATATATGAAGATATGAAAAACCCTGGTGATAAAACTGATGACAATAGACTACAGGAGTCACCTCGTCATCGCAATTCGCAAAATTCTTTTGGCCAACCTTGTCTTCGTTTTCTTACTGAAAGCAGAAATTTTCGGGCTAGAAAAACCACTGGACACTCTGCACTTGCTAATGATGTGATGACATATATCAGAGAAAGTGTTTCTACTAGAAAATAAGTTAAGCCACGTGACTAGATCTACTGTTTAAAAATGTTGCTTTCATAAAATTATATATTCTAGAACAAGCAGCATTATACATTAAATCGAATTGTTTAAGACTCAGGGAGAAATTATGGAATCATTTATTTCTCAGATTTTTCAGTTTTTAGCCTTCTTGTTTCTAAGTATTTTTATGGTTTTATTTTTTGATTTCGGGGCTATATACATCTTTGTATTCATGTTTTGTATTCAATTCAATCCAATTCATGTCTTCACTCTTACTTATTTGTATTAATATTATTAAGTGTTAGTCATTTCTTGATGAAATTCTCCGGTGGGACAGCGCAGTAGAATAGAAGCGAGTTAGTGCTATATGCAATTACACACATGAATTCGCATTAGTCAAATTAGATTATTTAATAATACATTTAACAACAACAATAACAAAAAAGCCGATAAATGTTTATCTGTACAATTATCTTATAACATGAATCTAAAAATTTATTAATAGGATGATCTGTGCAGTCTTGTTTGCAATTTCCGTTAATCTAATGGAGGATTTAGGGTTAATTGGCTGTATCCGGCCGCTTCACACATTGTCCTGCCCGACAATACTATTCACAAACAAACAAAATAAATTGTTATGTATTATGGCAAAAAACAGATACACAAATTAAAATAAAACATGAATAAATACTGAGTTGAATGATAACCATAAAATAGTGAGCTTTGTTTGAATTGATTGACTTACCTTTTTCCGATCACACGGAGTTCCTTCCAAAGCTGGATGGGTACTAATAGCATGTGTACCATTCCCACAATACAGTATCCAACAAATGTTATCAAACGGAGGTCTATGGCGCTCAAAGTGAGGTTTATATATAGACCCCATTCCCAAAGAGCACTGGAAATTTGCATCATATTTTTCCCCAGGAAGTTTCAAGTCTGAATCAGTTTCCAATATAGGGTCTCCACTGCTGCTACTAGAGATGGTCCCAACATCAAAACTTTTCTTACCTCGAGAGGTCACCAACTCTTCTAGACATATGGGTCGGGATATCATAAAATTACCTTTGCCAGTTTTACCCCTTAGCTCAGAAGTACCATACTTGATGAAATCCTGCAAATTACTGGATGAACATTTTGACCACGTCACCTTACCAGGTCCCGTAGTTGGCGACATAATATATTTTGTAGAGTCACAAGATTCACTGATCCCAACACCATCATGCTCCATTCCTAGACTATGTCCAATTTCGTGAGTGGTTATATACGCCGAGGCGAAATTGAGACCTTCACTTATACTGCAGGAGTAGTAACGGAAACACATAGTTCCTGCCCACGCCAAACCGGCTGTTGTCTTGATCCCTTCTTCGTGTAGGTCAATACCGGTAAGAAGAAGGGCGTGGTCCCACTGCGCACTGTTAACGTTTTTCTCACCAGCATAGTCACAGAATGAACTCAGGTACGCCTTGGCTTTGCCTCCATGAGTTTTCAAGGAAACCGGCTTTTTCTTCATAACTTCCAGATATACCAGCTTGAAACGAAGGTCCACTCCAAGGGAAGAATGCTGATACATAACATCCATCATATTCACCATAGCTGTTGCGTATTCTTTCAGTTGGGCAGTTGTGTCTACGCTAAACTTTGACCTCATTTTGTTATATAGATCTTCATCTGTGAACACAGCAATTTCCACAACTCGGGGAAGTGGTTTTGTCTGTACTGAAAGGTTTTCTACGGAGGCAGATGAAATGGACGAAGACGCAGTTTGCCGTACTGTTGTGCTACTGGTAGTGCTGGTAGTACTAGTTTTAAAAGTACGAATGCTCCCTTTTTCTAATGGGGTCAACAGAGTTGTCTGAACTGAGGACGAGGAACCTCTTCCACTGTTAGACTTTTTTGGTGGAGAGGATGATGCCACTTTCCTTGCATTGGTTGGCTTGTAGTCATTTGAACGTGCAAAGAAGGGTAGAGTCGCCCTGTAGAAAAATGGAGTTAGAATGGAGCTCTCCCCTTGAAGGCTTTCGAATGATGAGTCATCATCATCCCATCCACCTAAAGACGAAGAAGGTCTCCCAACAACATTTCGGGTGCTCCTGCGTGCCTCTGCATCTGCAGCAGCGAGTCTGGCAGCTGCCTCTAACTGTGGCAAGGGAACACGCAAAACATCGCTGATATGCGTTGCCAAATGGTTTGCAAGATGACTATGTGGAAGAAGTACGTGATCTAATGTGTCATAGCCTGCCTCCCGCTTTTGTCGACGTTGTTGATGAGAAATGTCAGACACAGGTTCTATGTACCATTGACGTCCGTCCTTCATTATTATCAAGCCACTCTAGAAGGTAGATTTAAAAAAGCACACAAATAAACAAGAAAGGCCTTAAAAGTCTCATGGAATTTAAAACAGTTACAAAAAAGCCATACAAAGCCTTTGGTTGGAGTACATGCTGAAAAAACGGCAAGCCCATCAGATCCACTTTTATTTGTCGTGTTATCCTTTACAGTTGGAGGGTTCCTAACTTTTTCTGAAGCGGGTACTCCAGTAACATGACCCACAAAATGGCAGTTGGTTTCTTCAGTTTTTTCGCTGATATTTTTAACTGGATTCCAAATCCGTTCCTGGCCATTTTCTTTTACTACCACTCGTAACTGAGGACTAACAACTGATGCTTTACGCATAAGATGAATTCGCAGCGTTTCTGCTGGTACTTCAGCTCCATCTTCATTTTGATCACTATTTTCTGCCTCTAGCTCAATTATATGGAAGTCGCTAGCTGCAATTCCAACTGAAGGTTTGCGCTCATCTTCGTCATAGTAATTTGAATCCGTAAATGCATCAGCTTCTTCATCTTGTTTAACTTTGGTTAAAATTCTAACTTCAGTTCTTTTCCACTTTTGTGCATTTTCCACATAATCATTATCCCCGTGCTTTGCTCGTCCCAAGTATGATTTATATGCGTTCTGTAATTAATTAAAAACCAATGAAATGTTACAATGAAAACAAGCTGATTGCAATAAATGAAACATAATTCTAGCATGCATTCTAAAATGCAATTGCTAAATGGCATATAAATCGAAATATATGCAAAAATAGTTGAAATATTTTAAAAATGAAAAAACCATAGGCAAGTCAAGTATTCTTTCAGTTTTAATCTGGAAAGATGCATCAGAACGGAAGTTATTAAAGAAATGAATGACAATGACACTGAAATAAAAGCTAATTTGAAAGTCATTGAATCACAGTCTCCTCAAAAAATCAATTTCGGAGACAATATCCGCGTATATTTTACGTGTCACATTTATTTTGCACTCTTTCATATGTGCTTTTGTTCAATTTTGTTAGTCAAGCTCCTGGATTTTTGATTTTTATCTGAAATGCTCAAGCTAAAATCATTTCCCTTGCTTTGCCAAAAATTTAGGTTGCAGCCTTTTTTTAAAAGTTTTCAACAATAAAGAGTATGAAATCGCAGTATGCAAAACTAATTTTTGCGTGACGGTGATAAAAGATCACCATGATAAGCTAAAACATGCATTCAAACATTTTTCACACGAGATATTATTAGCCAGCTAGTAGAACATTTTAAAAAACAAATCAAAATTCAACATTGTTAACTTATAGAGCTTTGTTTTTCCAGAGCTACTGTGATTTTTATATTGTCTATTGGGAAGATGGGAAGCCAAAATATACGAACCAGTTTGCCTGTTCACAAAAAAATGGCTTAATTGCAAAGATTTACATTGTAGCGACATGACGTGCCAACGCAGTGTGCCATACCCTAACCCTCTATTATCTCTGACTTTCCAACCATCCATGCACAATGGCACCAAAATTATATTTAAAAAATCAAGAATCTACTTGCATACCAACAACTTCGTACAAAGTTCATCGTCAAAACTGGCATCTGGGTTTGGAAAGATTTCCCATGAGCATTTTTTCATACCTGAACTACATAAATTATTACATAATTATAATGGGAATATGTAATAATTAAACAAGCTATCACGTTTTGTGTGCCATGTCTGTGCTCTGTATATATGAATATGAATACTGTGGATGCGAATGATATCTTGAAATGCTTAAAAAATATATCTCAGAAGTTTTCTTCTTGTGAAAAGTCAACTAAACCAGCCTACATCTCAGTTTAAGTTACTTTCAACTTTTGGGCGAAACAAGCCATGCGAAACGAAATTTATGTACGTGGTACTTCAACCCCAAGATCAGCCTAAAAACAAGTAATGATAACACACATATTTGCAAAAAAATGGTAATGGTACGAACAAGGAAATCCAGTCTAAATTTTTTGAAACAGATTCCAGTCATTTGGTGGTGCTAGACGATGCATTACTATACCTAAATAAACTATGACTTGTTTTGAATTTATTTAATGCTATAATCGTATATTTCCTTTTTATCTAAACTAATACCAGATTTTAAAATGTCCTTTTTAATATACACACAGGATGAAATATGATTAATTAAGTATGATATGTCTTTTTAAGCTAACTTTGATTGCCTTGTAATTTGGATGGATTATTGCATCAAGAAGAAATAATTAGGTTTTACTTTGTACATAAACTTTAAAAGATTTTTAGATCTTTAATCTAAACTTGTTCGGACGTAATAAATATTAAGCAAATATAAGTGCTGTGCCACAATATTGAGCATAGCACAAGTAAAAAAGGAAGTTACTCTTTCTTTTAAAAGCTGGTCAGAAAGAAGCTCATGAAAGTAATTTGTGTGAAGAGGAGGCCATGAACAAGGGAGTCATTTTTCTCAAAGTTGATCTTTACTTTACAACTGTAGCAAATTTTTTAGTGTTTTGTGGCAGTGCGAAGGTGTGAATGTAAAACTTCTTATAATATGAAATACTATTTCATTTCCTGTCTAAAAAGTTGCAATCTTTCTACTATACCTTGAAATTGGCACTGTATTACAACATCATGTAATAAAAGCACACATAAAAATTGCACTGATTTTACTGGAATGATTTTACTGCTTAATGGATGGCTTCAATAATGTATGCGTAAATGCTGAATTGTCGTAAAGCTCGTCACAATTACCAGCATCCTTCCATAATATTGTATCACATTCAACATTGTTAGCAATGCTATAGAAAGAGTAATTTTAAAACTACGAACATAACATAATGCGTAATGACAATGGCGGCAGACTGTGTAACAAAACTATGTAACAATATAATAGAGTGTAATGAATTTGCACTTGTGCCTTGCTCTTGGCCATTAGGTACAATACTTCACGCCCTTCGTTCGTTATGATAATGTCATGGATTTTTGATGATTACTCATCATCATCATCAATTAATTTAAATGACTCGTGTCTAGCTTCCTGTAAATGTGTACCTTATTACACTTACATAATGTGCGCTAGTATACAGCGATGTTATACAATCAAATCAATCAAGTTACATGACGATGACCCTTTGTTAACCAAACATTTCGTTCGACGTTACATGTAGTTTACCTACCTATATTATATACCTTTTGCAAGCCTTTGTCAGAGTCAGGGCCATGATTTAACGCCATGAACAAGGCTACATGTAATTCACATTAATGCGTGAGATACTAATATTAAGTTTACATCAAGATTTATATGGATTCCTTCATCAGGATGTTATTAAATTTGTTATTTTACTTTTGATCACAACAGTGTTTTTAGGAATTCAGCCTCTTAAAAGGTTTTTTTCTTTGTTTGCTCTATTGCTGCGTTACTCTAAGATGAGCGTCGTAAAAACATACATTCAATGAAAAACTAAATTTTACATCCAAAAATGATTGATTTCAAAATAAAAATTTAAACTAAAAAATTATATTATGTAAATAATAATCATGTTGGCTACCGGTTCTTGTAAGATAGCAGCATCCACTGAAACAGAATCCAGGGAAATGAAAACGATCAAAGTGTACGAAATGAGCAGCATGCAACAACAAAAACTTGTGTATGATTTGAAGTACTTCAATTTCCAGTGGGTATTTGGTAACGTAGATCGTGTCCGTATCTTTGCAGCCAATAACCCACCATCTGGGGAAGAAAAGGGGGATGAAGGTGGGGATTGGGGCATAATGACGGCTACTAATAAACTTAACTAAACTAAATCAGTAGCACTATTCATTTGTATTTTTACTTCAAAATCAATGCACATTAAAAAGATGCATATGCACAAAAAACTCTTATACACTTCACACCCACACAAATGCACATTTTTATTAAAACCTTTTAAAATCGTCACATATTTATTTGTAATGTAAAAAAAATGTTTAAACTTTTCTGCGAAATTTTTGGACCAAATCACGAAAGCATGTAATTCACAATTAGAAGAGTCGCCAGTTGGTTTTGGGGGCACATCATACTACCCATATCACTAGCACTGCTCATTTTGATACCACAACACCATCATCGTCATGATCACCCTAAACAACTTCACTGGAAGGCTAAACTGAAATAAACTGAAAATTGGAATGAGAAGAGGAATATGAAAAAACTACAAAACATACTTACATAAACTCTCCATGAGACTCACAATCAGAATCTGGCATGCTTGGTTATAAAAAGCACATTTCGCATTTTATCTGCAAAACATCATTCCAATTATAATGATTCGTTGGTAAGGTGGGTAGGTATACATTTTTTACCAGAACAGGAGCAGTTTCATCCTGTGTTTATCTATTGTAAAATATTATTACCTACCTTTGCTCACTGCACATGGCTGTTATACCTTTATAGGTTTGAGAACGCGCTACTATAAAACTATTTTAATTCAATTTAGCAAGCCAGCAGGATAGCGTGTGGCCATGCGAAAATCTCTGTCAGCTTTCAGTCTTTAGTGTTTTTTTACTGACCACGATCATTCTCATCTCATCATCACCATGAATACCACATGCATTAATATCATCAGTTCCCCATCCATCCCATCAAATTCCTTCCTTTTCATTTCCAAAAATTGATCTAAACTTTAGTCGTCATAGTTCATTGTATTATGGTTCCTCATCATCATCTACAGCGACCCTCAGTGATCAATGATATGCTGCAGTGATTACGTTTTTGCTATTCGCTATACACCAACCGTGGAATTAAATTGGAAGAACAAAGTACATTGTCAGGGAAACAATTAGTTACGAATTTAGCAATAAGTAGTACCAGTACATACAGCAGTATGTGTTTTTTAAACCCAAAATACATTCATGAGACAGACTTATAGACAATGAAAACATTTAACTCATAAAAATTGCCCTTGTGATTTTTCATTTTTTGGAACTTCTGAAAAAAGGATGCAATAAAAATGCACAGATTGCATGCAGACACATCATCAGCACAAATCAAGACGGAGATAATGTTTGTCTGTTTTATATAACATGTAACATGGAATTGAATACAATGCTTCTTAGTACATCTTTCTTTGTACTGGTATAGCACCTGGAACTATGGGTCATTAATAAATCGCAGAAACCGCATTTGCAGAGGATTGCATTGTCAAAGTGCAAAGTGATCTTGATACTTCGTCATGGTTGTAAATTGTCGGGGAATTAATTGCAAAAAATGAATTTTCCAAGTACCGAATTTATATCTGTGGATACAGTGAAAAAAGTTGTTGCATAGCGAATTTTCGATCTCAATTATCAGAACAACCCTGAGCACTTCAAATATGAGCTTGTTCGTAATGTCTCATGTTTCCCCATTTCCAAACAGCAACTGCTGAAACGACACAGATTCTGTTCTAGAATACAACTATTCTGGATTAAGGAATTTAAGGAGCTGCACTGGCAGTTGATGGAACAGATTGAAAGGTGACCATGGACGTCTATCATCTATCAGCACTAGGGTTTTCCATTTAATTTTACACGCCCACAAACTGCGTGCAAGTAACATCTAAATATTTACTTCCGCCCGTTAACACAATTACCAACATGCTGTGTCTACTGTTGACTGAATAAACATTTATTGATGCACCTTGTGTCATAAACCACCATACATATGCATACATGCTTTTTTCATTTGACACCAATGACATCACTGAGAATTTCCCCAACAATATCTACAAATGAAAGTTGAAATTCCATATATGTCGCTGACAATATAGGTTTTAAAAAATTGTGACGCGAAACTACTTCCTTTGATATCACAATGACCTTTTATGTCGTACTCGTCCTAATGCAGTTGACAGATGCACGAAGCTGAACGTTTTTACATAAACATAAAATATGTATGATTACTGTATATAGAACCAACGTGTGATTTTATACGCTGAGATCATAAACGCCATAATATTATAGTTTGTCTGTACCTCTATGATAAGTTATTACTAATGAAATATTCCGAAAATTTATTGCATCAATTTAATTGTTATAAAGTGCTAAAATATGAAGTATTAAATTACAAACGCACTGCTTCTAAAAAAATTCGTCATCTAAATTTCATAGCATACTTTTCCGCTACTTATATCCAGTTTTATTTAAATGAATTTTTATGAAATTTTTATTTTCAGTTTAAAAAATGATACTACATGTTAGAAACAACAGCATTCACTTTTGGTGGTTTACTTGACGTGACATGACATGATGTGAAAAAACCGTAAAAATGATATGTGATACGTGTACCGTTCTTTCGTGTTTGTGGATCATTGTTTTTTGTCACACAACTTTTTGCAATTTCATGCATGCACCAAACATTTTCTACTCCTCCATTCCAAGAAATTACTGCTAACCCTAAAAATATTTATCCAATGACGTAAAAAGTCAATGACCTCATCATGTGACATGTGAGTAATGATTAATTATATGTTTGATTATGCATTGTGACACTAATTCTATTGCCGATTTTCCATAGAAGCTTAGTCAAAAGCAGAATCGTGATAATGAAAGAGTGATTACAACTTATTACACGCATAATAGAATCCCAGACAACAGAATCGAAAGGAATTTTTTTTAAACGTAGATCATGAAATCACACACAGTAGAATCATCAACATGCAAAGACGATGTCGGATGAAGTGATGGATCAACAAAACGCATTTATTTGCAGTAATCTAACCAAAAAATGGAGATGATTGCGTTGCGTTGTTGTGTTGTTTGTGGATTCGCTACTGGTTGGGTGCTGGTGCTGGTAGAGTAGAATAGAGAGAGAGAGAGAGAGAGAGAGAGCTGATGCCTGGAAGCACGTAATATATTTTTGGAGGAACAAGGAATGTCATTCACAAAATGTACAATCCATCACAAACAGACTTTCCGATTCTAACGAGAAGTAATACGTAATACGTACGTACTTACACACGTCGAATTTCCCCTTTTAGCTATAAATCCACTTCGCATTTAGAATTTCCTTTTTCATATTTATTTACGAAAGAATTAAGCCCGAGAAGTGATATGCAGAGTATGATAATAATCGGATATTTTTGAGAGATGACAAGATTAGTTTGAAAAAATTTTATGGTAGTTTATTGGAAAAACATTTAAAGCTCATTTGTAATTACATATTTAATGAGGAAGTCATGTTAACTTTGTGTGAATTATCTGTCTGTCTGTGGAAAAATTAGCACGAAATTGTTTCACTAATTTAAAATGAATAGTAATAAAAATCTACTAATGTTCTAAGCATTGAAATTGTTAATAATATTTACGGATATGTTCCTAGTATTTTGTGCAACCATCAAATATGCTCATAACGCAATAAACACAAAGTAATTTTTCATCATAGACTCAGCGAACAATCCATAAAATTCCGAATGAATCTAAAACCCGTTTCTAAATGCATACAGATGAAATAAAAGCCGAAAAACAGGAAAACTAGAAAAGTGACTTATCGCATCTTTCACATTTGTTAGCGATCTTTCTCCATTCTTGCTCCATTACGTGCCATGACAAGGCATTCCACCACATGAAAACTCAACCACCATCCAAAATCACATCACATCATAATCATAATCTATGTACTATATTATTATTTGGTATATACTATGTTTCCTTTAAGCTTTAACCAATATTTCTCTTCAGCCTGCAGTCTACAAATGCTCCCTCCAAAGTGAACCAGCTTTTACCCTGCGACTGCTTTTTACTCTCTGCTTCATAAAAAAATTGAGTAAGAGTGAGTGAGTTTGGTGATGCATGCATATATATCACGAGAAATGTCAGCAACAGATCTCTCCTTCCAAATACAATCCAATCCAAATCCACCAGATGACTTTCTCCCTTTTTACTCCAGTCGCTCCAGCCTCAAAATCCCAAACTCCTCCAAAAACACACACTATGCATGCTCATCGCAATTTTTTAGAGAAATACACACATGAAACATGCATATACACCTTTTACAGTTATATTTATATTTCTCATAAACCTTTCCTGTTTCATTGTATTATATCAACAGGAATCATAATAATATCAAAACTACAACCACCATACTTTCCCGGAGTTTTTTTTTCAAAAGAAAAATAAGTGCGCGTTCATATGATATTTTCCAATTTCCAGTTCATGCCCAACCGACAACAATGGCATACAACTAGTAATACATACTCTGGAAATGTGTATTATGAATATGAAGATGTAGTTCAATTGCGAAAACTAGCATGTAAAAAATGTTAAATATTCATGCTCATGTGAATGAATTTCCAAATAAATACGAACAGACAGACGGACATACATGTTATGACATAAAGTATTTGAGAGGAACGTGATCGTACTCATACTTATTTGCTTTTGCTTTCACTGTTAGATTGGCTTTTGTTGGATGAGAGGACCGACGACAAAGATTATTGTTATGACTATTGCGATTATTATTGTTATTGGTATGACGACGACTCTTACGGAGAAAGAGAATGACGTTTAGACCTATGAGAGGAGGAAGAAGGGGATGAGGTACAATAACAATAATAATAGTAGAATGTGATGAGAGGCGGAGATGTATACGGAAGAGAACAGAGGAAAAGGGACAAAACGACAAGACGATTACCTAGAAACTCCTATCATTATTTTTATTGTTATCATCGTCACCATTGCATTGCAATCATCATAATATTGCGTTTGGAATGCAGAGGGAAATTCTCTTTTATACGGTGAAATATTGAGTTTACCATATATATATAATGCAGTATGAGTATTTGTGTAAAGCGGAATTACTTTATGTGAATGCGACAAGTGAACAGGAAAGGACTGTGGAGGATATGTGTGCAATCTGGAGTACTTTTGACATTCCATTACAATACGCATGGAACTCTTACACAACTTGGTATATCAGGAAAAAGGAAAACTTTCAACACTGAAGTGCTACAACCACAATACAATTAAAGCTATGTGTACCAGCAACACCTCAATGAAATGGATAGATTTTTTTGTGATGGTCTGCAAAGCAATAATATACTTTCTTTGATGGACTTCATAAAAATCTCAAATAAAAGTTTAATTTATACCTAATTAACTATCGCTTTACGTACCAGTCCTCCTGCAATCTGTTTTTAAGGGATCAAAGCAGCGCAATTGTATAGTAAGCTTAGCATTTCACTGTAATATTTTTTTTAATCAGAAAGACAATAAGGTCAATGGGCCATTTAAGTATATATTTATTTATTTCTCTATAATCCCTGGTAAATGCCAAAATATTTTCATTGCATATTTGCACTGCACTCTGGCAGTATTAAATCCTTTTTTAAATTTGTTTTGAATTATGAACCACCGAAACCAAAAGAACCTTTTATTTTGAAACCGACCACACAGCATACACATAGCAAATAACAAATCCCACTTCATTTTTTTTGTATATTATATCCACATACCTATTGTAAATAAAAAAGTAAATCCCTCTTTAATCATAATACAAATAATGTTTTATGAACGGGGACCCAAGTCTCCTACAGCCACAAATTTTTACAGACCATTTCCCTTTTCAAAACCCTTAAAAAACTAAACTGCATCCATTATGCATTTATTTTATACCATAAACTATATCGTCAACATAACAGTTTAGCTATTATTACATTATTGATCATTTCATGCAGCCTGTTTTTAAAAAGTAGCAGCAGAGAAAAGCAACAACAATAATAAATATATATATGATAATCAGAAACAATAATAAAATGCATTCTCTACTTGTGAGCACCAAAATAAAAAAATACATAAATTCATAACAATGCACAAAGATTCAGCCTCATTTGTATGATTGTTAGTGTTATTACTCCGTTTAAAATGTAATAATAACTGTAATGATGATGACGATCATGATAACTGGAAACCGTTTGTTGTGGCGTGCTGATAGTTTTTGTGCTTTTTGTGTATAAAGCTAAACAGTGATATTATTCAACATTGAAAAGAAAAAAAACGATATAATGTTGTCGCTACTATTACTGCTGTTACATCTCCTCCAGTCTCTCAATCTCTTTCCATTTGTGTGTCTGGAAATGCTGCTATTTTTATTTATACGGATTATCAAAACTGCTTGAATATTGAAAGTAGAAAAAAAAGAGTGCCGTGTGTGTATGTGTGTTTGTAATACTGTTTGTTGTATGAATGGATTGTTGTTTTCATGCCTCGTCGTCTCTTTATTCTACTCCTATTATCATTGCCGTTTGCCGTCACTAACACTCTGTTTCTGGCTGGATTGGATTTTTTTTTCTTGTGTGATGTGGTGTGCTTCTACCGCTTTTTGCTAAACTACAAGGTTTGCAGGACAGGCGAGAGAAGAGAAAAACGGAGAAAAAAGGATGCAGATGGACGACCCTTTTTATTTCATTTTTTTCTCTTTTGATATAACCACACCACCACCATCGCCACACACGTATTTAACAATACAATCAGCTAAACAGCGTGGCGGTGGTGGTAGTTTGTCGTCATCATCGTCGGGGTTTTCGGCTTTCTTTTTTTCTGCTTCTAATCGATCCGTCACATGCATGCACGCCTTGTTTGCTCTTGCATCAACAGAATAAAGAGGAAAACTAACACTGCTGCTATTTTTACTTTATATTTTATAAATAAAAAAGCTTGTCTTATTTATTTATTTATTATATTTATGTATGTGCTTTCAAAGTTTTCACAGTTGCATTTATTGGTTTTATGATGAAACGTTAAATGAAATAAAAATAAACAAATGGATAAAATGTCTTTGCATTCTGGGAAAAACTTTCGTTGGTCCAGATATGTGTGTATCAAGACACCCCAACTATAATTTCGATTTCATTTTAATAAAAAAGATTTTTTTATCCCGCATCAGAATTGTGCACTGACATTGCAGATTAAAGTAATTGTTTGTGTCCTCTTTTGGACAAAAAATATTTCCAATGAAAACGGCTAATTTTAAACAAAATATTTTTTAATTTAAATTGTCGGATGTTTTGGACTTCCTTATGGTTGGCCAGTTATTGTCTTGAATCTTGAGTCGTCCTTTCTGAGGCCAGCTTTCAGTAGTAAAAACAATTTTTATCGAAACTGTTTATAAAGCCCCTCTAATTATTTTCATGATGTTATCGTGTGTAAAAGTAAGCTTCAGTAAAACCAAGCACTAATTGCAAACCAAGACGCGGGGAAAAAATTGTGCCAACAATTAGCAATTAAGTTCAGATATAATAAATACGACAGTTAATCGAATTGATTTCTTTCTTGTCAATACAATTTCCGTTTCCACATAAATAAATGGGAAAACAGCCAAAGTAATTAAGAAACTAGACATAAAGTTTAAGTACTATGTACATACGTTTTAAATATAATATTCTTGAAAAGTTTATACTGTTTACAATAAATGCATATACTTAAAAAATATATCTTGCTGCTTACTAAAATTTGAAATTGAATTACAGTTGAACAATGTATTTTGCATTTTATTGAAGAATATATTATTGGTTTAGATCCGCAAAAATCTGGAATAATAAAAGAGTAATAATCATAAAGAGGCCCACACGTTTTCACTTTGTTTTTTAAAGCCATTATTATTTTGCCCTCCTTCGGTTTCTGTTATTGTAATTGAATACAGCCAGCGAGCAATATGTTGCCACTTATTATTATTATTATTATTCGCCTCCTTTCTCTGCAATCCGCACAGTAATCTCTTCGTAAAAGTCATATATGGTGGAAAGGGAACGACCAAGGCTAACACACACACACACAAAAGAGAAAAAATCACTTTCGTCCTCATCATCCCATTCTCTCTATACATATATCGGAAGTCAAGTCAGAGAAACAGATTGTGCTGTTCTCATCTCATCATCCTCGTAACTTTCAGTTTCTCCCTATTCCTCTACAACAGCACCTCCATCTTCATTGCTCTTCTCATCATCAATAATTCAGATCCGTTTTTATTATAATACCCCCTCTCTACTCCTCATCCAAAAACCTCATCTTCGTCATAGCTATCATCATCTTCATCTGCTCTCATGTTTTGGTGGAGAGCTGCTGCCACATATGCTGTCTGGTCTAGATTTTTTTCCCTTTCCGAGGAAGTCATCATCATCATGATTCAAGCCAACTCCAATCTGCTGCCGTCGTCCGACCTTTTATTTTATTTTGTTGTTTCTTTTTATTATTATTACAAATTACAATAATCTGTCAGAAACAGCATCAATATCCATTCCGTTGCCATCCGCCACCACTCAACAAATCCATTATTATTCCAGCCGACGACCGCTGCCCATGCCCATCTCCTTGTAAATAAATAATGAATGAATGAAGGAATGAAATGAAAACAAATTTTGTTATGTATGGGGTACAGATAAATATCAAATGCATCTTTCTCCATAGCTATCTCCTTAAATGATTTAATTAAGTGTTTGTTTTTATGTTTTCCACATGACAATGGCAGGCAGCGGCATAGAAGTATATATATAACTACTGTGAAAACTAATAACTTTCCCAGTTTATTACGACTACTGACACTTATGAAGTTTGATTTGTCTCGGTGGAATTGAAGTTATACCATTACATAACTAGCTAATTCTATTTTTTTTAAAGAAAAAACATTTGGGGCATTGCGAAAATGAGAAAGATGCATACATGAAAAGAACCATACTTTTTTATAAATATACCATGTCAGATATGAATGTGTAATTACATTTACAACTCTCTTGAATAAAATAGTAGCAAATATAAAAAAAACGAAAAACTAAATATTTGTAGCATACTGAAAGTTTATCATGCAAGCACATTTGAGAGCCTCGTGCCTACCTTTTCATTGAAAATGTATTGAAAACTTGACAAAAATTACTTGTTAATCACAAGTTTAATTTATTTTTATAAACAATTTTTTCCGTCAAATTTCAGTTTTAAATATGGCTAACCACTTTTAAAATGTATGAATTAGGATACACAAGGCCACTACTACATCAAAAAGTCTATCTGCGTAATTTCTGTTTTCAAACTACAAAGAAAAAAGTTTTTTAAGAATTCAGTTTTTTTCATTCTCCAGACAAATTTTTTTCAACAAAATATGAATGATAGATGAAATATGTATGTATAATAACAGTTTTTCCATGAAATGAAGTAACAAGTCATGACAAGTCATGAAAATGGGTACGTAGATGAATGTATGTATAGGTATCGTGTTTTTCTTTGCATCGAATTGGAGCAATGTGTGGCGAGTCATAAAGTTTAATTAATTTTTCTGGCGAAATAGAAAAGTTAGACCTGTAGTTCCTTGACAAAAGTTGGCGTATATTGACTCCTCTATCGAAATATGCAATAAAAAAAAATTCGTCCATAAGTCAACATGTGACCTGTTTGACCCTGCTGTCACGAGGGGGTTTGACCCCGAAAGCTGAAAATCTCTAGCGATGGAGTACTTGGCCTGAAGTGTCTGTGTGCCAAGTTTGAAGTAAATCGGTTGACGCG
>JAQFXM010002689.1:0-23471 GCA_034693345.1 Entomobrya multifasciata
ATTCTTATCCTGATGATGGTGTACAGATGACACCGAAACGTCGATAAATAAAGTTGTCTTTCAAAAAAATGTCCTCCGATATCGTTGAATCTTTTCCAAAATATAGATTATTCAATTGTCATTGGCTTACCATCAATCTCTAAACAATATTTCGTGAAAGATGTGCGTCAAAAATGCTTACGATATTAAGTTAAGTGGATTGAATTGGATGAAGTTTTTTAAGTACCTTACACAATTTGTTGGTGATAAGCAGAAAAACATACTCCCGATATCGTAAATATCGAAGTAAATATTTCCACTAAGAATTGCAAGGCAGCTTCAAACCTGGCTGTTAGAGTGATGACACAAATGAATAAAACGTTAGCTTGCTTTTATTGATCGTATACGAGTTTTAAATGACTTTTATGGTCTACTCCTTAACTTTCGTTCTTTGATGAAATTATTAGAAAAAGTATTTCAGTGGAAAGTTAAATTTCACAACCACCCATATTTCAATAAGGAAATAATCCCTTTTTTGGGATTTCAAAGTTTATTGACATAAATACAGAATATTTTTGAATGTTTTTATTTCACGCCTTTTTGGTTTAATAAATGAAGCACATTAAACTAATGACTTTACCGTAAAATGAGAGGCCTCCTACCTAAGATGTTCCTGGTTAATTTAACTTGATTTCTCAAAACATGTATTGTTATTTTCTGGAATCTGTATATTATTATAGTACACGAATTGTCATTTATATGCGTATTGTAGTTTGGCATTGGTTGTTTTATCAAAGAGTATTTTTTAACTTCAGGATTGTATCACGAGGAAATTTTACACTATGTTAGTATACTTATCATCTTTTTGCATAATTTATCAAAACCCAGTGTTCATTTTGTACCAATCCCGAAAAGTGTTAACTTTAATCTGCAATTAGTTTGAACACTTAAGATATACCGATTTAGTCACGAACCAGTTAAAAAGGGGTTAAAATGAATTATGATTGAAGGAATGAAATATATGATTTTAAACTTAAATTAAATATTACGAGCAAACAAACTTATTTGCATTAAAAAGCCACAAGTTATTACACTAATTACGTAACAATATAAATGAAAATTTATTTTCTTATCGTTATATTTATATTCCACTCAAAAAACCAGTAATTGAATGTTTTCGAATGTTTTCACTGTATTCTGGAAATTGAATGTAGTGATGTTTAAATACATATCCAGACAACGCTGGATTTTAACTAAAGTATAAGCAAGTATACATTTTAACAAACGATTTAATACATAAAATGATATAACGATATATAATAATAATTCGTTTCGCTCGTGAAAAAGATAACGGCTAGTTGTCGAAAATTTGAGCATTAAAAATAAATCAATTCCTTATAACCATAAACATGACTACTCAATAATGAATTCCTACCAAAGCTAACTACCTATATATATATTGGACGAACTATATATTTGACCGCACTATTAATACTGATATTGATAAAAGTTATAAGACCCATACCCATATACAAATCTAGTAGCCCTACGTGCGCTCTTTTTTCACTAGACCTATAACCACGTTAAATCTATTTTCGATACTTTGATCACATAGAAATTAAAAAAAACATGGATCCCCAAATATTAATAAAACTGACACAAAACAGTAGTTTGACATCTGTCAACGAACATCTGAACATTACAAAATGGAGCATTTTTTAAAATTAATAGTTAGCATTAACATTAGTATACATTCAAAACTAAATCGAAATTTACAATCAAATACAAATTTTCAATATTGTTTTATTCGTCTGAAAGAGAAAAACCTGCATTTTTACAGCGCAATATATCGAACTACAATTTTTATGCCTAGCACGGTTTAGCCACGGTTCTAAGCCTATTTACAGAATTTCTAACAAGTTAACCGCCGCAGTTTAGATTTTCACAACAGACTGTAAAAAATTATTTAAATAACAAAAAAATACAGAGTTTAG
Organism: Entomobrya multifasciata; assembly: GCA_034693345.1. NCBI lineage: Eukaryota > Metazoa > Arthropoda > Collembola > Entomobryomorpha > Entomobryidae > Entomobrya > Entomobrya multifasciata. Next base: position 1,974 of record JAQFXM010002689.1, read on the forward strand.
TGAAAACCAATTTCGTATAATTATTTAGATTAAAAGTTATATGGAATGAAAGGTTTCTTTTCATACAGAATGGGTCTCCAACAAGGTTATAATCGCTGAGTCTCAAACCATCCAACAGTTTTGTTTTTCTTCGTTTCCAAAACATTATGCATAACAAGAAAGCTAAGAAACTTTTTGAAACTTTCGTTTAAAGTTTTTAAAATAGGATAGTTACATAAGTACTACTCCTGTATGTTTCAGGCTAAAAACAATGAGTTATTTCCAGACACTTTCGTCTTAACTAAGCTACTATCCACATCAAAAAATTGAAAAAATTATATCATGTTTCCATGGTTCAAAAAATATGACACATTAAAGGTTGACCAGCTGTAAAGGTTGAAATGATCGATGATTTTCAGAAAAAACTTCTCTCTCGTAGATTTTTTGGGAACTGATTAAAATCCATAATTTTTGAATTTTTCGCCAGGAATGTATAAAAATTTTCATCCATCATTTTAGTTTCTTAGCAAATAATCGGAAGGGCGAAGCCCCCTATAAAGTTGTTGCGTCATAAATTGTTTTCTTAAGAGGAGTTTGACCCGTATGCTATAAGTGCGAGCCTTCCTGGACTGTTAATTTTTCAGATGGGATTTCGTATGTTTCTTTAGCTCACTGCTGGTTGCGTAATAGTTCGCACATATGCTACATTTAAAAGGTTTTTCGCCAGTATGAGTCCGCATATGAGCCACAAAGGTATTTTTGCGACCAAACAGCTTTCCACACAACTCACATTTCAATTCTTTAATCTTTAAGTGTACAAACTTTACATGGCTCTGCATTTGGTGCTTTGTGCCAAACTTTTTCCCACACTGTTCACAAATAAATGGCTTCAAACCAGTGTGAACTCTTATGTGTTCACTAAGATAATTTAGACGTCGAAATCGCTTATTACAGATGTGACAACTAAATTTTATATTTTCGGTGTGCCATAGTTTATGTATCTCCAATTTTTGCTTATGTGCAAACGTTTGTTCGCAGACTGAACATTGATGAGGTTTTTCTCCTGTATGTAATTGAATATGCATTTCCAAAGACTGGTTGGAAGAAAGGAATTTGCCACATAGTTTGCACAAAAATGGCGTTTGCTCCTGATGCGTATACATGTGATTTTTCAAGGTTAGTTTATTTTGAAACCTTTTGTTACAAAGGCCACACTTGTATTTTTTCTCCAAATTGTGTACCAATTGATGGATTCGAAGATTACCTAACTGCGCAAAGCATTTGGCGCATTTACCACACTTATACGGTTTTTCTCCAGTGTGAGTCCTGGTGTGTCGTAAAAGAGTAATCGATTGACCAAATGATTTGTCACACAAGTCACAGAAATAAGGTTTTTCAGTTGTGTGCTTACAGTAGTGCATACTAAGCTCTTTAGTTGAAACAAATCTCATCTCACAGAATAAGCACTGATGGGGCTTTACTTGTAGGTGTCTTTTTAAATGTTGCTGCATATCCCTTTCAGAACGAAACTCTTTTTCACAAGCAGAACACCGAACACGCTTGAGGGATTTAATGTGTTTTTCAAGTTTCCATTTCTCTAGGAAGCGTCTACTGCAATGAGTGCACTGGAAAAACTTGGTTGTACTGTGTTCCAGTTCGTGCACTTTTCGGGAATAACTTCGTTTGAATGATTTTTTGCAAAATGTACATTTAAAGGGCTTTTCTTCACTATGAGTTCTGATATGTACTTGTAGCAACTGGCGTGAGCTAGATGAATATTTGCAAAACCTGCAAGTAAATGGCCTTTCTTCAATATGTGATCGATAATGATTGTCGAGTACGCATGGACCAGGAAACGTAGCACTACAAAAAAGGCATTGGTGCAGTGGGAAAGACCGACGCATGTTTTTTGTTAATTGTTTCTGTTGACCCTTGCACCTATCTCTTTGTGGCTTCATGTTTGCAAGCTTTGAACGCAAAAGCGTTCAAATTTCATTCAAAATCCGACCAAAGTCTGGCCATTTGTGTATCACTGAAAATTTTGTTTTTGTGTACCAAAATAGCAGTATACAATTTTCGTTTGAGTTTTATGGTTATATTAAAGGCGATGTTTAATTTATCAATATAAAACTGTACTGTTACACAAGGCTTTGTAGAGCATTTTAAACTTTTTAAATTATTTTTAAATACAGGGTATCAAGCCTACTGCTGCAATTGTTTTGAATTAAACTGAACAGGTGTACGCTCTACGTCTCAGTTGCTGTGTAATGTTCAACTATTTATTTACGCTTAGCTTTAAATCAAAGCACCAGACATTTGTGGAAAAGAACAAAAGAAGTTACATGCAAGTTTATCCCTGATTTCTGGTTTGTAAATGAAGCATACAGAACTAAGGAAACTTAAGCATGAACATGGTACTCAAAATGCCAAAACTTTCATTGTGTGCGTCTGTCGATCTGTAAGCGCCCAAATAGGCATTCTCAAATTACTCAAATTGTACTGAAAGAGACCCGGGTTAACTTCAGAAATGTACCTAAAACTCTACAACCTGAATAAGTCAGTGTTTTTATATTTTACTGTTGAAACAGCTGAAATTATTTTTATTTTTATTTTGGCTATGCAACGTATTTTTTAACGTGATCCTTTCTTAGAATTAGTCTGAACACATACGTATGAAGATTAGCATTGCTTAATACAAATACCAGGTGCATGTGCTTTAATCTAGGTATTAGTTTTGTGCATAGGAACTTTATTTAAACCTCCTTTTAAGAACTGTTCCTCCCTAAGCATATTAAAGCTTGGTTATTTTAGATCCCTTATTCAACAGCATCTTTTCTATGATAGATATGTGGGTATTGCATTGAAATGGAAATATACAACTCGCCGTGTGTAATACCAAGGTAATCTAGGCAGAATACTATCAAACATTCTGTACTGGATACGCAAACAAATTCTATGGAATGTCAATCGGCTTTTACTTTTCCTGCGCATCTCCGTCTTTCTCTCTTTTCCCCATTAATTGTTTGTAAGTTGCTGATAATGTTGTTCAGAACCGCTTTGCTAGTAAACGAATGTTTGTACAGACGTTTCATCATGATATTCTGCTTTAACACACAAAATGTATCCTCTGCATTCGTAAACGCGTTCTTTTCCTCTCTCTTAATAAATATACATATATGTATATACGCTTATATTCCAAATGCTTTCTTCATGATAAACTTCAATTCATAATTGTGTGTAAATGTATTACCACACATTATAAAAATTTGTCAGGTTTAAAATCCCATATAATTGCATTGTTACGTTTAATTCCACCAAAACGATTAGACGAAACCTTCAAAGCATGCAATGTAAGTCTGACTTTATATATGCATACTTATTATTTTTGAACGAAATACACACTCAACTACAAAACTTCATATGGATGCCTTTTGTAATATGCATCTATGATATTTCATTCCTGTATGCTAATAACCATTGTTTTGTGAGAACTTAACGCGGTGAAATATTCTACACATATTATCATAGAAAGTTTTTGGGAATCTGTGAGGATTAAGCATCTAAGAGCTTAGATAGCCTGCTTATGCATGCGTAATCAGATCTGACGTATGCACAGTTGGCCAGGTGTCGTATAATTTTTCTTCTACATGTAAAACAAATGGCACGTTACAAATATATAAGGCCAACCACATTACATTCGTATCATTTATTCTCCCACTTCCAAATACTGACTGGATAAAATCTGTTTTCGTTATAGTCTGCTTATTTGTCGTGTTTCAACTTCACAATAACAATGTTTCAAATGTTTGAATAAGTTTACTATTGCTCATATCAAATTTCTCTTATACATTCTTATAAATTTATATTGCCAGAACAATGTTGGTTTTATTGTTTACGGGCAACTAGCATTTATACATACGTATTGTCATTTGAAAATAAATATCTTTAGTAAATGTTCATAAAAAATTCGTTCTTTGAAATACCTGCATGCTTACTTGAAATGTATAATTGCCATTAGTTTCAAGTGAGCTTTTGTAAAAAATCTTGTGCATAATTTTACGCATTTTACATGTGGTCTGATACAATCAAGTATTACTGAATAAAGTGTTAATCATACTTTTAACGCCTAATTTCAGGCATAATTTCAATAACGTAAATTCGAAAGCAAAGCAACGGAGTTCAAGTGTGAGTTCGGTGGCAAAATCTAAATTGATAACCATTCGTTGGTCCGGCATACCAAATTGCATCTTGGAACACGACTATATCAATGTATTTGGTGTGTAAAACATTTGCCCAATTCAACGGACTCTCGGGTCATTATCTTCATTACATCAGGGAAAAACTGTATTTATGTACACTATGTGATGACATTTTGTCACAATCCAGATACCAAACAAATCAAATGACCACAAATACCGAGAATTTTTTTAATGTGGAATTTTTATCAGCAGTTTTGCTTCTAGAAGTACCCTTTGGATTATTTGATTCATCATAATGTGTTTATAAACTTGGATCATTTTAATGGGACTACTTAACCCTATGAATCGATTTTACGATAAATTTATTTTATGATTATTGAGGAATGATGTTTGGTCGGAACTACTTTGGTTTATATTTTATATTGAATTTAGTATCGATTTTGGTAATGTTTTTAGCAACAAAATTATGTTTAGCTACCAAATTGTGTAAATATTTGTAAGTGATTCACATTATGGAGGATTATTGAAAAAACTTCCAGGCAAAATGATTGAACTTTACGACTTTGTGTTTGACTATAGTTGTGGTTTTCACTTGATTAAGTTAAAATCGTGGTACATTTGTCCAGTTCAGTGATCAGATTGGCTAAAATAAGTAATCATATGTACTACTAACTAGTAGTATAATTGTGCTTAGAATATTGGGTCTAGTAAAGGCATTCCAATCCAAATTGTTAAGGCACTGTTGAATTTTAATCGATATTTAAAAAATAAAATGCCCGATTTTCAAACCATTTGTATAATGAATTCATTATTTAACACTTTTTCATGAGATGCGGCTTTATTATTAAATTGTGAAAAGCGGTAGTAGTAGTTATTTCCATAACTTGCATTATACGAGCGCAAAGTTTTACCTAAATCCGGTGTAGGCTTTACGTGTTTAACCGTAACGATCACAACTCAAAATATTTAATTCGTAATGTTATATTCTTGGGTACAAGAAAATATCTTAATAAATCTTTTGAACGAAACCTTTAATGCGCAAGCAGAACGTCTTAGCAAGCTCAGAACGTAATAATAAAACTTAAGTAGACAGTATAAAATTGCTTCACGTATTTCTATAATAAATACCAGCATGGATATTCCTAATCCTACAAGCCCAGTAAGAAAAACAACTAGTACATTTCCTGTCATGTTAGGTTTATCTGGTGGATTTACTGGGTATTGTATGTTTTCAAAAACAGAAGCCAATATATTTTGCAACATCTCAATAATTCCTGACTCTGTGGCGGACGAAGCGCGCCTAATAACATTCAGAGGGATCATTCCTTTTACTTGTATTTTTAAAGCTTGCATACCAAACGATTCTTGACCAATGTTTGAATATAAATTTTCACTTAAAAGAAATTTAGAGTAGTATTTACTAACATATCGTGGTAATAGCCAAGCAGACTTTTCCGTACAGTCTTTTAACTCGTCAAATATCAATTTGGCCTGGTTGTCAAAATAGTTTTCTTGGAACACCTTTTCCCATTTGCTTGCATAAAGCCCAAATATACTTGAGTTAAATGTATTGTTTTCGTTCAAATTTGGATCATAACCGATGTCACCAAAAATACTAAGGCTTTTTAAAGGTTGCACAACAAGTTGCGCAAACTTGGGATGTGCAATAGCTGTTAATATTGTCTCGAAAGTTTTGCTAATATTCATTTTATTAAGCTGTGTTGTGCCCACAATGTTGCCATTGTATTTGTATTCATACGAGTACATAAAAGCTTCGGCTGTGCCGTATATACTATTAGTTTCATCATCCGAAGTAATGTGAACACCTTGCAGCCATGTTTTGACCAGAATCATATATTGCATACGTATGTTCCAATTTTCGGAAAACGTTATTATGTATAATAAGTCTAATAGTCTAGTGTAAAGTGTGAAATTATCACGAAAAATGTCATCAACAAGTTCATACGGAACCAACTGTCTAGGTTTTATGATGTTGTATACATTTGTGCCTTTATAAGCATTGCTCAATACAACACCAGCCACAAGCAATCCACTGATCATTAAGCGACACTTTCGTGACATGTTCACACTACTGGGAAACGGATCCCCTTGTTCTAAGAAAACTTTTATCAAATAGAGCAATCGTCGTACAAGCTTTTCTTTGCTTTTTAATATTCCATGTCCATTTAAAACGGAAAACCCAAACACAAGAAAACATGCCGAAAGAAACATACACATCCAAACGTTTTTGTCGAAAACCTTCCAAAAATCTTTGAATGGAAACGGATTGTACCCTTGGCTTTTGCACGTAATAAAGCTTAGCGGACTCAAGGTGTTTGTGATATGTAAGAGAGCATCGGGTTTAACCGACGCAACGAATTTATTGTAAAATTCATTACAAAACGGATAATCTTCATTTTTGGCGCCAGAGAAGTTTCCCAATATATTTTTTTAAAACGACGCAAAAAGAAATGCTAACTGGTTTTGTATTACATTGTCAAAATTTCTTAATGATTTGGTGGGAGGTACGTGTGTTAATTGTGATTTATCGGTTATCTCAGTGAGTAAATCAACAACTTTGTGTTGGATAGCACTTTTTCCATATCCATGGAATATCCATATAGTTGTATAATCCTTGAGAACGTCTGCTATAGAGTGCAAGGTCATTGTATACAATTCTATATGTATTGCATTCCAGCCTTTTAAGCAATCCGGACATGGTACAAATACATTAATTCCCATTATCTGGCAATGTTGCCCAAGTAAAAGTTTATGAGTACATACCGACGAGGTTGCCAACAGTATATCCGTGACCATTTCATAATTAGAACGATCTAATTCAACAATATATCTCAAATCGTAAAAGTACGTGTTTTTGCGATTGATCAAGTCAACCAAGTAACTAGAACTGAGTAGGTCCGATTCGTTGGAGCCAACAAAAATATTTATAGGTGGTACCATACTTGGTGGGTATGAAATGCCAAAATTAAGATATAGATCTGGCCGAAATATGTTTGTGAGCTTTTGTGTAGCCATCATGTAGGTCGGCATGAAAAAATCAACTTGGATTTGACATTGCCATGGTTTGGACCTCCGAACGAACTCATCTTTATTTAAAGATACACAAAAGCCACCGTTATGAAGTCCTAAGTATGTTGGAGTAAAGAGTGGAGAGTCGGGACAAGGATGTTTCTTTGATGCAAAGTCGACCATGGGAATTCTTATGGTTCCATTTTTACTATATTGGGAACTTATAGGAGCCCAGATGATTTTCATACTCCATGGGTGAATCTCGAATTCCATGTAATGCGTAATCAAGGCCAAACCGAATCTTCGGAGCACAATTGGGCCGGATCTCAATGAATCGAAGTCGGCTCCTTGGAAATTATTTGCAACTATAATGCAATTCTCATTTGCAAAATTTTCCAGAATTTTATTAAAATTTGTAATTGAGAAAGATTCCGAGCTCAGAACGTTTTGCCTGACTTGTTGAAAGACACTTTGCAAATAACCTCCACTTAAGTCTGTGAATTTATTAAAGTCATTGATATCAGTAACTAGTTGCAGCATCTTGTTGGGATCTAAATTTTCGAAGGATGTGACGTTAATATAAAACCTTGCCCATTCGATAACAGTTTCGTTTGAACCAAAAGCATGTGCCTGAACGCATACCAAACTTACAATAATGCACAATAGTTGCAGTCTCGCACTAGCCATCTCAGAATCACGAATGTATATGCAGATTTGTTAAAAATCACTTCCGTTCGTTTCCAATGCTGAAAATTTCATTGTTTGATTTATACAAATTTTCTGTTTGTTCACAAACTTAAGCATTGCATCCAATCGCAAGCCGATTTGGAATGGATCAATGTTTTTTTGTGTTTGATCCGTTTGTGGAATATTTTGCCACAGCACTAAGTTGTTTTAGCTGGGCATGGGTAGTTTAAGTTTTCAATTTATTACACTCCGGGATACTTATTATCTGGAACGTATGTATATAACTAAAATGGATTAATTCTATTAAATGAGAGCTTATTATGGTTAAAATTACAAGAAAAAAATTATTTTTGGGTAAAAATATTCAGGTATTCTGTCAGTGTATCATTTGTTAAGCTTCCTGAATTTTGAAACCAGTTTGGGATATTTTTTTGCTAAAATGACGACACGATTCACCAATGCAAAATGGATTGGTACATTAGACGTAAGGTCAAATGACCTATAAAAAGCTGCACATAAATCACTTTCAAATTCTTTACATTTATAGTTGGTGTTCTTAAGAGTTTGAATGGCGTCAGTAAGTTATTATGTGGTATAAAGCACTCCCGGACTATTTTTGAAAGAAAAATAGCCCAGGCGATATTCATACTGACGTGGTTTGTATTTAGCTTGACCTGTCGTCGAACTGTTTCTCAAACCAAAAAGTATATACGTCGTAAACATTTTAGGTCATAATTCTTTACGACATTTAGTTAAAGTGGATTGGATTAAATAATGTCTTCCAAAGTACCTGACGCATTTTTATGTATTCACAAAAACATGTTGATGAACCCATAAGTGTGTCTGACCTATTAATGCAGACTTATAAATCAGAAATTCCAAGCTAGCATCGAAGCAATCTGTTGACATGATAACTAAAGCCAAAGACATTTTGATTTGAAGCAAATGACATGTTGACTATAGGTGGTTCTGCACGAAACATTCATGAATACCATGATTGCGTTCAGAAAGTACGCTCTTTCATGAAATTTGATTGAAATTGTTGACTGCCAGAAGAAACATTTCACAACATACTATTTGGCTAAAGGAAAAGTTACAGTTTTGCAATCGATAATAAATATATTGAATAAAATCATGATGATTTGCAACGTGTTCTATAAAAAGACCAATGTATTAAATTAAACTACTTACTCGGGATCCAAAAAATGTCTGGAAATTCAGGCAACGTAAACTATGTTTTCTGTCTTTATTTTCGACGTACATTGCTATTCTGAATTTTTCTTCGTCTACCTTACACGAGTATGATTAATTTAATTAGTTGCATTATGCATGTATCTCTCCGAATGTAATTTCTGAAAGTCTGTTATTGAGTTAGCATCCTTTCGCAACGCTGACATTGGAACGACGGTTCCCCAACATGTCATCCAATATCAGAATACAATTTAAGTCGTTGCATAAAAATTTACCACAAATCCCCATGCATAATTTTTCATTTTTCGGTGTACGAGACGCTGATAATGTAATACGTTTTGTTGGCACCAAAAATATTTACCGCCTTTATTCACAATGCAAAAAATTTAAAAGTGATTTAGGTGCAGTTCTCAGAAGAATGCTTAGACAAATAAACGCATACATTTTATCGATAATAAAAAAGTATATTCTGTAGCCAACTTCCTGCGTAATAGCACTAATTCGCACTTATGAAAGCAAATCGGTTGAGTAAAACGAACTGGCAATGAAAAGCGTGAACTATGTTTTAAGAAACCCTGGCTAGTTGCAACTTTAGAATCTAATATTAGTTCATTAAATGCAGTGAATAAATAAAAGACTTCTAATACCCGCGCCTTTTTTATGGTACGGCACGATTTTTGTGGGGAAAATACACAGATGGATTAAAAGAAACAAAATATTGGCACAGAGTGAAATTAGTATGAAATTAACAAAGAATTTTATTACTTTTTGGGTAAAAACTAATGACTTCGTAAGCAATTTCTTATGAACACATAATGAATAATATAACGTACTTGGAAAAGATTTATATAACCCAGTTGTAAACAACAACAAACAACAACAAATGTTTTTGAATTTTGCTACATTTTAGGTACAAACTGAGATGTCCGATAATCCAAAATGTAAAACTGAGTTAAGTATGGCTTTTAAAACTTCTCTTAACAAATGGAACTAAACGTAATGCCGAAATATACCAATTGTTTATGTCACAATTTAAGCACAAAAATTCAAACTAAACTTCTTCTTTTGCAAAATTGCCTACAGAACACTGACTGAGTAAGTATTTTTCGAAAAAATTTGTACTTTTGAACGCAAAATTGGACATTTTGGACCCTAATTTTAAAATGATTAAACGTTACAAGGATAGATGATTGTGATAAGAGTTCATCCAAGAAAGTCAACTTTCATAACTAAATCCTAGTCCACTATGTTATTATTTTAGGCAAAAATTTCAGGTACCAACTAAAAGCATTAACAAGATTGATTGATACATACCTATCTTGATGAAGTTTATGATATCGAATTATAAATACGTGTACATATCGAATATGAGAACTATTTAAAATATGTTATTTAACTCAAGCCCAGTCAGTTGTTGCTTTTCATGTATTTATTAGATTTCAAGTTTTATACGCAGAATTCCGAGTTCCAACGGAATGTTTTGCAGGAAAAGACTACATCAAATTGTTCAGTATTGATATAATGCCCGTGTCGACGAATATGAAAACTTATTTTTGTATAATGCGAGTTATTTTAGGATAATGGCTTGGCATTTTCTCAAGTCAATCTACATTTCACAAGTCAAGCTGCAATGTGCATTTCAAATGATATGAGAGTTGAATGTATAAGGGCCATCACATTTGGTATCATCTCCACCTACACAATGCATATTCGGCTTACTCGCATAAATTCTGAAGGTAAGCTCAGGTTCGTGCAGGAAAGGTATGAAAGGTACTTGCACAGTCGAAAAGGTAAAGGAAAAAAGCAAAGATACACAAGCGCAAAGCATAATTGGAAGACTAAAATAACATTTGTATCACGTGAACGAAGCATTTGGAAAGTTACCCTGTGCTTAAGTTTTCCTGGAATTTAAAGCTACCCTTCGTTTGAAACTTAAGGTGACATTGATCCCGAACATTGAAGACACCAAGAGCACTTTATCTAGTAATTTAACACTTTGAGGTGTTTGAAGGTACTTGCAACGATGATGCTAATGTGGTTGGTTGCTCGAGGTGCCTATGGATATTAAATTGGCAAATCTGAAATTTCTCACTTTATTGGTATCATTATTGGTTATATTTTGGAAATCGTTTTTGATTGTCAATTTAGCTGATTATTAAAATTTACTGGTGAGGGGAACTGAGGCAAAAGTATATAATTCTAAATTAAAGTACTTTTAACTACTTCATGGTGAAAACCAAGCCGTGTTTTATTGATGAAATTATTTAAGTGTTGAGATAAATTTATTAAAGATCCATGCATAGGGATACTCGCTTATTATTTGTACAATCGAGCGCAATTTCATTGTATTTATTCCAATTTTTGTTACATTTCAGCTATTCGAACAATACAGACATGGTATCAATCCATGAATGCTATCTATGTGGCAGAATATACCCAGTACACCTTTCTAAAATTTTGTTTAAATTTTTAATTGAGAAATGCTCCGAGTATAGATGGCTTTGTTGAAATTGTTCGAAGACATTTTGTATAGAATCTTCAGAATAGACTGTGGATCCATTATAAACATTGAAATCATTAAATGCCTGCAAAATAATTTCTGGGATCCAAATTTTCGAAGCATGTAACATTAATATAAAATTGGGCCCATTCGTAGACCGTATCGTTCAAACGAGAAAAATGAGTGTGAACAAATATCAAACTTAAAACAAAAGGCACTTGCGCTGAATTCATTTTCGAATGCAATAATTTATTTGCAAGTTGACCGAAACTTTCCAAGATCGGTTTTAAATGCTGAAATTATTTTCTTGCTGTTTTAATTATACAAATTCTGTGGTTATTTCAAGACTTAACAATGATTCCAACCGAAAGAAGATATGAAATGGATCAACGTTCTTTTGTGTTTGGCCGTGTGTGGAATAGTTCGAGAAAGCAATAAGTTGTTTTAGCTGAGCATGGATAGTTTAAGTTTTTCATTTATTTATACCCGGACTACTTATTTTATGGTAAGGATGTATGTAGCTGAAATTAATTAAGGCACTTTAATAAAAGCCTTCAGTTGGTTACAGATGTACCTTAAATACTTTGCTATAACAATATAATAGTTGGCATGGATTTGGTTAAGAAACTTGTTTTTTTATTCTGTGCATTTATGGATCACCATAATTTTTGAGCTTTAAATATTCAAATATCACGACGTCCAATTTTGTGAGTAAAGTTTCTGAAAAATTATGTGATACTGTGTAAATATTCAGATAACAATATTTACATAAGTATCTTTTAATGTAAATTTATTTATTAGAAATTCCAAGCTAGCGACAAAACTAACTGTTGACTAGGCAACTAAAGCCAATGACATGATAACTTGATGCAGTCCAGCACAAAAATTATTATTGTTATGATGATTACCCTCACAGATACGTTATTGTATGAGATTAGACTTTATTTGTCCTTTATACGAAAGGTTTCACAATATACCATTAAGTCAAGAATGGTTCCGGTTCTGAAATTAAACGTATACTGAGTAAAATTCTGCAAGCAGTTCAACTTGATTATTAAAACAATTTTATATATTTCAGTGGTACGGCTATGTTGAAATTGCAAATTTCCCTCGATTTCGATGATCACTTTTTTAATTATATTGGAATTTCCAAAAAAATCAATTCGTGGATTGAATGTATCAAATTTTTAATAAGCAAATTATTGATTTGTCTGTATCTTAGTTAAGCAGTTGCCGCATTTAAGGCTTACACTTTTCTCCGTATCAAAATGCCCAAGAGACTATACGCTTTAAGCTGGTCACTTTCTAGTAAATCAGAGAGCATCGTTGTTAGTGGTCGGCATGAGGTTACAGCGACTCTAAGCTAGTAAAATTTTACTAGATTATTGCTAAATTCTGTAAATGAGTGGACAGTAGGACTGACTGGATGATTAGCTAAATTATGTAATTTAAAATTTTGTAGTGGTGCATAGTTGATGTGTGATTATAATAATTGAGCTTTTGTATGCGACAGCAAGAAAGTTTTGTTATTATTTAATAGTTAATGTCCCGTTATAATAGAGAGTATTAAAGTTAGTATTAGGTTAAGTGTTAAGATTACGTAACATAGATTATATAGGTAAGGGCAACTCCCATGACTTTGAAACTTTCTGGTTTATCTTAGTATATTTTTAAAAGATCATATTTAATCATAAATATACGCTTGATATGACATACTTAGAAATTTTTGCAGTAGCAATCAAAGTTAATGCGAAAATTCAAGCGTTAAACATTTACTAAAAAGCAGTAGAGGTTTGGAATACAATTATTTAATGATTCTATCAAATGAATCTATGGCTCACAAAATTGCTAAAGCTATATGTAATCTGCCAATTCGTAATTTAATATGTTCGATCCCTAGGCGATACCTTTTTTAATCATTTAAGAGAAACCACTACAGTACTTGTACTACATTTAAATAAACTAAACAGATAATAACACAATTTAGATATGCGGTAGAAAACAGCTTTATGCATTTCAATTATATAAACAACTAGAGATGTACCTAATCCTGCAAGTCCAAAAAGAAAGAGAACCAATATATTTCCTTTCATGCTAGGCTTTTCTAATGGAATGTCTGGGTATACCATATTTTCATGTATGGAAGAAATTATACTTTGTAGCCATTCCAAAATTCCTGACTGTGGTGCAAATGAAGCACGTTCAAGAACATTAGGAGGGAGCACTCCTTGTACATCAAATTGTATTGCTTGTATTCCAAACCATTCTTTTCCAACGTTTGAATAGAATCCTTTATTAAAAAGACGTTTTGAATAGTAGTTACTTAAATACCGAGGTAGCAACCACGCTGAATCTTCAGAACAGTCCTTTAACTCGTCAAATATAAATTTTCCCTGATTGTCTAAAAAGTTTTCCTCAAATGCATCATCCCATCTTCTTTCAGAAGCACGGTCCGATGGGTTACCCAGATTAAGAGAAAGATTATGTCCGATATTTTCAACTGCAACAAGATTTCTAAATGGTTGCATTATAAGTTTTGCAATTTTGGGGTGCACGATAGCTGCTTCAAGTGTCTTCAATGTTTTGTTTCTACTAATTTGATGTAATTGTTTTGTACTAATAATATTGATAGGGTATTTGTATTCCTCCCGAATCGAAAAAGTTTCTATCCAGCCATGTAAATATGACGTACCTTTTTTAACTGTTTATAGTTGGATTTCATAAAAGTGCCTGCTTACGGATCGAATGCTTTGCAGTTGTTGTACCCAATTTTCATAATATGATATGTAAACATTTAACTTTGGAATTCTACTGTAGAGCGTGAAATTGTCAAGAAAGAGGTCTTTGACCAACTTATAAGGAATCAGTTGCCGAGGTTTTACGATGTTGTATACATTTGTGCTTTTGTAAGCATTACTAAGCACTACACCAGCAATTAGTGCTCCACCAATCAAAATTCGGAATTTTGGGGACTTAATTATGCTGGTAGGAAAAGGATCTCCTTGTTCTACAAATACTTTCAAAAGAAAAAGTAGTTTCTGAACGATTTTTTCTGGTCTTTTGTGTATTCTTTCTCGGGATAAGATCGTAAAACAAAGCAAAAGAATGAGCACTGTGAAGCATAAACCAATCCATACATTTGGTTCAAAAACTTTCCAAAACTCGTCGAAGGGAAATGAACTATACCCTTGAGATTTGCAAGTTATAAAGCTGAGCTGACTTAGACTATTAGTAATTTGCAAGAAAACATCTGGTTTAAACAACGGACTGTTTTGCACGAAGAATTCAATTTTAAATGGGTAATCTTCATTATTTCCGTTGGATGCGTTTCCAAAGATATCTTTAAAGATTGATGCAAAAGCAAAACCCAATCGGTATTGTACGTCATCATCAAAGCGTCTTGCAAATTTTGATGAAATTAAATGTTGCAATTGAAAATTTTCGGTTGTCTGCATTAAGGTTTTAATGCTACCAGAAGTTTGTAGAGCAATAATGCTATCGTCACACATAGGTTTGGATTCCAATATGATCGGATACTCGTAATTAGTCTTTGAAATCGATCCAATATTCAGGTTTTGCAATTTTATTGTCACTGAACTCCAATAACGTGAACAGGAATGACAGGGTAGGAAAGCATGTACTCTATCTATCTGACAATATGTCCCTTGCAAACTACCATGACTAAATGACGTAAACGCTGCCAACAGTATTTCAGTGATGACTGTAGTATATGTACCATCCAAAACCTGCCATCTGAAAACATTGTCAACTTTTCGATTGATCAAATTATGTATTGAAGCTTTTTCATAAAATTGTGATTCCTCGGAGCTGACAAATATATTAACGTGCGGTACCAAACTTTGCGGAAAATAGAACATTTGCTCAACGTTTGTATATCGAAATATATTTGTAAGCCAATTCGCCTGCATCGCATGATTTGGCATGAAAAGTTCCAATTGAATTTGGCATTGCCATGGTTTGGATTTCCGGACAAACTCTTCTCTATTTAAGGTAACGCAGGAATCAATGTTGTATCTTTCATAAAACAAATCCGTTGGAGTGAACAGTTGAGACATGGGACATGGGTATGTGTGGTTTTCGGATCGATTAATAGTATTTAGACGTGGCATGGAAGCAGTGTAATTAGAAATTGATGCCCAGATAATGTTAAAGAAAGAGTCGCCGGAAAATTCTTCTGTATATGTTACCACCGCCAAACCGAATTTTCTGAGCAATATTGGGGAGTAATCTAGTGAACCAATGTTTATTCCTTGGAAATTATTTGCAACAATGAGGCACCTGTTTTTTTCAAACTGGCTTAAAACCTGGTCTAAATTCGTAATGGAGAATTGCTTTAAACTCAATAAGTCTTTCCTGAGTTGCCGAAAAATTAATTGGGAAGAAGGCATATCGTCGCTGGCATGCGGTGACAAAGAAAAGGAATCATAGCTTGCCCATTGCATATGCTGGAGTTTTTGCAGAAATTTATTGTGATCCAAATTTTCGATAGATGTTATATTGATAAAAATCTTTTCTGAAACATTCGCTGTTTCGTTTAAAGCAGTTGCGTGACTCTGAACAAGTACCAGATAAACCAAAATGTGAATTAGACACATTTTCACTTTCAATAAAAGACAATAAGTTATAATAAACTAAAACTATTCAAGCAAATTCTAAAATGCAAATTGGCAAAATTTTGAATACTTCCAATTTTTGTTGATTTTACGCAGACAAAGTTTATTTAGTATCAAATCGCATAACCGATTTGCAACTGGTGTCGACCGAGTAGTTTCTAGCTACCTTTTCTAGTGCGATCTATATGTACCTGAAAATAAGACAATCAAATCAAAATGAAGGCGTTTTATTATAAAATATATAGTTATATATATACCCGAAGTGATTTTCTAAATTAAGAGCATATTACGCATTCTCTTGACATAAAAATTTATCTTATTTTGCACTAATTTTTATCAGCCTCTAATTTTTTCAAGTCGTCCGATATATAAGTATCACACTGCCCCATTTTAAGTTAATTAATTCAGTGAATTTCAGAATACCATATATCCGAGAAACTCGTTCGAAAACTTTTTGAAGATTAGTATGGACAAATTTGGACGCATATGAATCCTACCAAATTATGCTTGCCGCAGCTACTTTTTTAAAACTTGAATACTTCAAGTAACATAAAAGTTTAAACTATTTTCGAACAAATTTTAAATCGGAGCTAACGGTAACGAGTGGTATTGCACTTGTATCTTGTAATACACTTTGAACTTTACTTGAACTCTTGTCTAACTGTCTAACTTTGCCACAGCTATAAGTTTTTTTAACTGAGCATTTTCATAATACCGTTAATTTACCGGTATTTTAAAGATCATAATATTTAACTAAATGTTTGGTAAAAGGTGTTTTTTCAAAATGAGTAAGGCAGCAAAACTGCATCAAATCAGTGAGATTTTGTGGGAGAAGAGAGCAAAAAGTGGTTGTTCTTTTATTACAGCGAGATGAGGACAGACACATCAGAATAGCTTTACATGTGGTATTATAGTATAAAATGTGAGGATAAAAGGGTGAGAACAGGTTATTAGGGGAATAAAACAATAGTGGTTTTTAAAGGGACAAATGCATATAATGCACACAATGTGTATTATACGGTATAACGGAAAAAGTATAATAAAATCCAGACATTACGTCACACTATCGCTACGAATAGTCTAGAGGACAAAGAGTAATTTAATTACACAAGGTTAGGTATTTTATTGCAGCATGGATAGTATAAGTTTTAATTTATTAAATACTGTGCAACTTATTATGTGGTACGTATATATGTAATCGAAATTAATTAAGACACTTTAATAAAAGCCTCTAGTTGGTTACAGATGTACCTTACATATTTTCCAAGAATTTTAATATATTGGAATGCATAAGGTTATGCAGGTTGTTTTTTGCTTGGCAAATATAATGGCCGTCGTCCCTGTTAAGCTTTTAATATTCAAGCACGAAACATTTAATTATATGATTAAATTTACAGAAAATAGTGAATTATTGTTTTAAAAATTACGAATTCTTTCAGTGTATTGTCGGCCAAGATTTCACAATTTTTGAACTCATTTTAAACTCTTCTGCCTAAATGAAAATAAAAATGCACATGAAAGTGTGTTTTATAAGCTGGTTACTTTCTGATGAGTCAGACAGTATGATGGTCAGTCGTTGAGAGGTTACAACCATTCTTAGCTAGTAAAATTGTTCTTATTTCTACGTATTCGTATCGTAACAATTATTAACATCAAGTGTATTTGAAGCAGTTTCTGCTAAAATATATAATTATTATGTATAAACTGCTCTGAGAAAAATATTGAAATACATTTGGTCATGACAACAATAATATATGAAATGCTCTGTGTTCAAAGCGTAAACTTTCTGGGGTTACAACCGTAAGTTTTATGGGGTTTACAAAGTAACTTTTCTGACGTTTCGAACCACGAAGCAGTACATTGTTATCGACCTTCTTGTATTTCTTTGTCTACATGCGAAGTATCTTTAAATTTTTATACTTGTATTTTTGTTTTTAGGTGCTATAAAATTATCGTAAGTGAACTCTCCTCCTAAATTTAATAAAGTAGAAGCAATTATGGTTTGAGTTTGTTAAAAACCCGGTGAGTTAGTTTCAGAACTTTCGGAACAAAACCTTGCGCGTCATAACTATATTATAAGACGGCAATATTATTGCCAAGTGCTTTAATGATATGTATCAAATTTTGCATTTTAATGCATCGAATTCCGTTTTATTTCCTTTCGAATAGTTTCAGGCATTATTACAACTATTTATTTGTCTATTAAAATAATCACTATACATTTATACTTGAATTCGTTTTATTAATTGCTCTGGCTACTAACTTAACATACTATTTTGACTGCTTATTCCATTGTAAGCATTAAATGTCATTTTGTTGAAAAGAGAATTTATAAATGCAATTTTGATTAATGAAGCTAAATATTAATCTATGACAAGCTCAACGTATACACTAAAAAAACTTTTATTTGGGCTGCAATCTTTTTGTCCTAGTATCATTAAGCGTTAGATAGAACAATTACAAAAATAATCACCAGTGATAACTATCATTGTAACAAATTACCTCTGTGATTCACAAACCAATCAGTTGCTTTGCAGACAACAATACAGAATTTATTACACCCGATCTTTGTAGACATCGTTTTTCACTAATAAAGTGATTAAGATACCTCCGAGAACATTAAAGTTCTGCCTTTTATTAAACATATTTTCTCTTCCTGAAATATTTTAAAGCTAACAAATTTCGCTTAAAGTGTAAAAGATAACTTTGTTTTATTGTATACTGTTCGTCATTTCTAGCCAATTCTACTTCGTACTTTGAAAATTAGTAATAAAACTTGCGACGTTTAAGGTGCAAACAAATTTAATTATAAAAATGTGCAACAAAAATATCATTTTGGTTTGTATATTGGTATGCGGCCTGAGTGTTGGCATTGAATCACGTAATTGATATTTTATTGCATTATAAGCTAAAACATAATTTAAAAAATACTGTGTGTCATGTCTATAATAACTGCCTACATTAAAAATGAAACCAAAATATTGTTTAGTTCAATGCTTCGAGGCGACTTGCGAGTTACAAGAATCCGGATGGCTATGCGACAAGGATGCTGCTGAATCGCAAAAGAAGGACTGCACAAAAGACCAAATATGCACGGAATATCGTACTAAAGAGCGAGTGGAGCGAGAATGTTACAATAAAGATAATCTTGGTGAATCAGATTTGGCTGATATAAAGAAAACTGGAAAGGCTGGTCAGGTATCGCAATCTGGGGGATCGTCTACCTTACACTGCACTACTTCACTTTGCAACAACCAGTTAGAATTCCCCCAAAAATACAAAGTTGACAAAGTATATTTTGATACACCACAGTAAATTTGAAATTAAAATGCTCGAAATAATTTGAGCTCTATAGTATAAAACGTGTTAGCTTATTGCACACACACTTTAACCAAATGAATTAAATCATCTTATAAGTAATTATATAATGTGTGGAATATTTCACGGCAATTTTCCGCAAATATTATTTAAATCTCAAAAAGTATGCCGCAAAAACTACATCACTTTACATATGAAATACTGCGCCGACGAACATTGGATTTTACGATTCATCAATAATGCTAAACAAAAATTGATCCCATTGGTTGCAAACTTCAGCATAAAATTATTAGTTCTAGATAAAAATTAGCTTCGTTGTAAATCTTTTGTGATTTAAAATTATTCAAAATATTTTCTACTGGGGTAGGGGTTATTCTTACCAATTTTTTCTTCATTTGTCATTTCCTCATTAAAAAATCCCATGTATTTTCCCCATTTACGAATTTTAAAATCGCCAAGTGAAAAGCGTAAATGGAAACATACATGGGGTATTTTATGAGGATATGAGAATGAAGACATTCAGATCGGTGGTAGTGGAGGCCCCAGAAGAAACTAAACCAAAGGAATATGTCAATGTTTGTAGTTATTCAAAACTTATGAACAAGGACAGTGATTTAATATTGATAAAATAGATAAATACAAAGTAACGCTTCAAACGATAAAGCAATCAGTTCTTAAAACAATTTATTGACATTTTCATTTCCAGTGGATATTCACATGTATTTAATCAACGCTACTTGGTTTTCGACCATCTCGTATTTCTTTGTCAACACTCAGAGCTTATTTAAATTTTCGCTTAGTTTTTCAGGAATCATGAAGTTATTATAATTGACCTCTCCGCTCAAGTTTTTGATAAGACAACAAGAACGTCTTTCATCAAAAATTTGTTGGCATTTCGTACACAAGATTTGGTTTAAGCACTTGGCAAATATCGTAATTCAAAGTTAACCAGCTTTATGAAATACAGTTCTGCACACTCTATACTCGGAGCCCTAGAAAAGCGACAATTGACAACTATTGCACTTGTTCGGCTGTTTCTTAGCGTGTTTTGTTAAATGTGTCCGGAATTTGTTTGTCAAGAGAAATTTGGCATTGCTAGATGGAAAAAAGTGTCAATGTGTGTCGAAAGTATGCCAAAATTTTCGAATTAATCGTTTTACAATCTTTGCAAAACTCATATTTGACATTCAGATTTGCTACAAATGTCACATTCATACGATTTTGCACCAATGTAAATGTCCTGATGAATAACTAAAGCTACCCTTCTCAAGAAGAATTTCTTACAAATATTGCACTTAAAGGACTTCTCATTATGCGTAGCCACATGTGCTTGAAGATTTGAATTACTGATAGATGAGTTATCACAAAATTCACAAAAATAAGGTCTTTCTCCAATATGTTTTCGATAGTGATCCCACAAAAGATATGGTTTCGGTAGCACTTTGTGACAGAACAAACACTCAGATAACGACTTCGGTTTTGTCATCGTAAAATACTGCTGAATTTCCTAGAAGATCAGCTTTCCTAAAGAAATGCAAATTGGAGAATTAAAGTTGAGTGTGTAAATTTAGCACACACATTCACCGATATTAGACTTGTTTTTTGATCTTGCAGAAAGCTTAATTTAATTGCAATGGTACGTTACATATACCTTATTACATTGGTTTTCTCTCAATGTTTAAATTAAGATTGACGTCTGTTGGCTGGCTTAATAAACACAATTCATCCAAAAGTAACAGAGAATTAATTAAACTTGTAGCCCCTCATGTACATTGTAAGATAAAGCATGCGACAGCAAGGTAGCATAGAGCACACATCAGCCACAAGACTATGACACCTACCTCGTGCCAGATGGAATTTGGTAATTGGACTGAGAGGTGAACTATCTCATCTCTCCATCTCAACAATATTCTTGAGTCTACAAGATTGGGCTCCTTCAGTCTTCCCATTGTGTAGACTC
>JAQFXM010002690.1:0-23467 GCA_034693345.1 Entomobrya multifasciata
TCATTAAATTAGGTAAGCACTACGTTGCACTTAATTAGCAGTGATTTGAAATCATTTTTTAATGAAAATTATTTAATACATAAATTCATATTAGGTGTCTATGAGTATGGAACACATAGAGCTTTTTCATAATCTGGCTTCTAGGTCCCTACATGCGTGGAGAGTACTAAAAAATGGCATTGAAAACATATGTATGTAACTATCTGTACACATTAGTAAGCCACGCTGCATTATTTTTTTGGCCAAAAATTAAGGTTTTTTATATGAAAAAATTTAAAGTGAATGAAAATTCTTTTGTCTTCTTTTAAACCTCAGTCACAGTTATGAGAAAATACATGCATCAATTAGTCATGCGCAACTCTGGTTTTTGTCATGACAATTTGTCACTGACTAATGGGAACATCTTCAGTTTCCTTATGAAGTTATATGATGATTATGACAGTTTATTACAGTTATGCTTGGCTACCTATAGCTATGTCCATTGCTGCGGTTTCGTGTAATATTTAGGGCTAGGGTGAGGGTACCCTCTCCAACTCATGCATTATGTGCATGTAGACTCTCTCTAAAAAAATGACAGTCTGTTTGGTAGCTTCTCTTCACTCTTTTGTTTAATTTTACGCTACATCAAACTAGGAAACTAGTGGAAAATGATGATCACTGATCTGATCACATGGTTCATGAAAAACCTTGAATTTTTGTTAAATGCAAAAATTTGCACACGTAGACAGTTTTGGACTTTGGACATAAACCAACCCTGCCTGCCGCTGTCTGTCTACTTTAAAAAATGAAAATCTACAAAAAGTATACAACACTACAATAAAGGCAAGCCAGTTAGTTCCGTTTGAGAACGAATTGTAATTGTATTTTTGTCGTTTGTTTTAACATTTTATCTAATTAATGCAAGTCTACCTATATTATAATCTTCAATCCACCAACACTCACTTAAATAAGTATATCAATTAATTTTGTGTGACTGATCCCGCGGAAAAGAATGTTGTTACTGTGCTGGATAATATGATAAAATGCTAATTTACTACACAAATACACATTAAATCTCGTTGAACTGTAAGTAAAAAGAATGCACCCTACGAAGGTCTGAATGTATACCTAGGTACACATGTTTGCAGTTGGTATAGCACACACACCATAAAAAATCTAACCACTAAAGTTAACAATCAACCTAACAAGATGGAGGAGTATTGGACAAAAAATTAAGGAAGTAAAAAAATCTGCATAATTTAAGTATATTTCAAGCTTAGCATGTTATATTGAATTGTATGTAAAACATCATATCAGCTTCCGTTCCTTTCCATTTTTACTATCCTGTATCCCATTCGTTACATTTTGCGTGGTTGGTGTATCCATTCATTCGCATTATTGTCGACTTTTGTCCACATCCGTCCAAATTATAATAGGATTCCATTTTGATATTTTCCAGAGTACGTTGTTGTCATAACAATGAAGCAATAATGTAGATTACTCATCTCATCAGTAGTTCCACACTACTTCTGCTTACATTTACCTGAATACACATTTAGCAAAAAGCAAATATATTTTGGGATGGTCTATTTCATAAAATGCCAAATTTATTAGGCATCATATCGTACTATCTCTCTGATGATTCTGATTATATTGCCGTATATTTAGTGTTTTTAACAAACGAAGGACAACCACAGTCAACCGTTATAGTTGTTGAGCTGTTTAGTTTTTGTGTACAAGAATTAACATTCTCAAAAAAAATCCACGCGTTCACAGATATAACAGTCAAATCGGCTCATTCAAGGACAACGACTAGGTATATGCCATCCAGCCAGCCAGAGAGATGATGAATATCGTTTATATCAACACCACCACCACCACCGCCGCCATTACAATGCGTATTCCGTATTCCTACAAAAAATGTTCATCTAGTTTTGTCACTTGGCTTGTATGCGTGCTTCTCGATCTCTGATTTTTTTCATGGAGTCAAAAACCACACTAAAAATTTACTACAGGGCAGGGGCTGATCTCTTGATTTAGTTCGCTTATACAGATTTTCTAGAAGCATTTAGGGGTAATGTTCTAGTGTTTGAAAATTTTGGCGAACCTGATCTTATGCATGTACATGTTTTTTCCTCGTTAAATTTGTACTTCATGCACTTGCTCAACTGAAACAAAACTGGTCATTTTTTTAAACATTAAATTGCATGTCGCGTCGCATATAGTATACCTATACTTATTTCTTATCTGTGTGTATCTTAGATCTTAGTTTAGAGTTTTAGAGCTTCGCTGGAAAATCCCTTCATCTTTACATCTTTAATTTTCTACGAAAAGCTTTTGTGCGAAGCGGTTTCACACTAAACCTGGTAGGAATGGTCATGGTTGCTACCTTGATAGAAAAAATTTCCTGATTGCTTGCGTAACCAGGATGGGCCAGCGGGTATCATCGTCACATGATAAAACTAGGAAAAGATGTACCCTAAATGTACCCTGGTGAAAAAATTACTAGTAGCACCAGTACAAGATGTTTCTTTTTTTTATTAAAATGTTTTTATTCTTGATACTGATGACGACTGAATGCGTATAAGTACATACATGGAGTTACGTATTATAACTTGTTTTTGTTGGTATCTCCACTCCACAACAAAATCGTCCTTTACTAATGATTGTTTCTGTTTGCGTATTTTTTGTTTAGTAACAAATGATCAGATAATAATAATACATGTTTTAGGGTACTTATTTTGTTTTTGAATCTGGGAAAAAATTGGTTGAGTACGCAATCACTGTACCAATACTAGTTAATTGTTTGACAAGAAATTTTCCTTTCGGTAAACATTTATGAGTTCATTCGTTTGTGTTTTGTTGTTTTGTACGATGCGTGATAAGATTTGTCGGGAGAAGTCTGATGCTGTGTACAAAGAAAATAATCTGTGAATTTATTTGTTAACTAGCTATATGCACGAATGTGACCGCTCGTGGCTAGACTTCGTGAAAAATTAGAATATTTGCCAATTAATTGGTTTATTAACTTGTCGCTAAATTTCTGCTTTGTTTTATGCTTTTCCCGTGGGAAAAAGTTAATGCTTGCAACAAATAACATCTCTATTATGTACAATAAAAATGCATTTGGACTGAAAGACTTATAATTATGTATTAATATTGCATGTTGAATTGGTACTTAATTTGCTGCGCTGCGCGCTATGTCTGCAGTTTTGCATGTCAACATATCAACTTAGTCCAACAAATAGGCAAGAGAATCAGGGAAACTCAACTGTGTAATATTTCGATAGAAACATAAAACATAGTAAATAATTTTCCATTTAACATTTAGTTGTAAGGATTATATTTTCTATTCCTGTAAATTATTACGCCGCTGAAAGCGAAGCTCAGCAAGTATTGACTTTATCATGTTTGTCCGTCCGTCCGTCTGTCCGTCCGTCTGTACCCGCGATAACTTAAGAACGCGTTGACCGATTTCGCTCAAATTTGGCATGGAGGTCACTATGGCCAAGGGCAAGAAGCCTATTGATTTTCAGCCCCCAGAGTCAACCCCCAAGGTCAAAGGTCATAATCGAAAATTTTCAACGTAGACATAGTGTACATTGTTATAGCTCAATCGAAAGCCCTGGTCGAGTGGATCAAGAATCATTTGTCAGTATAGGTCAATGTGACCTCGTTGAGTCAGAAATCGGGGTCAAAGGTTGAAATGTCGAAACATATGCCATGTGACATATCGTTCGAAAGCATTTTTCATTGACAACATCAGTGTTCATCACTGTCATTTGTCGCAATATTATCATCGCAGCGGCGTCATTATGGTCGCTATTACAGCGGGATTTTTATAATTTTTTTGTTCAATTAATTTTAAAATTTGTTTATGAACGTTATTTTTTGTCCAAATCACGGAATTATCATGTAATTTTACCATTCACCTTGTAATGTGGTAGCCTAACACTTATGCAATCATGATAAAAGACTATCTGTGGTGATCATCACGCTAACTAAAAAGGCGAAAATGCGATCATTATTGTGATGAAATAGGATATTTATTTCCCGTCTAAGAAATTCTGATAAATTTGAAAATGACTTTGGTTTGACCACTGACAAAACTGGGGAAAATGAATGTACTCGGGATTTTTTGCCAAAATTTATCCAGAATTGCACACTTTTCTGCATAATTACTCAGCAAAAAGTTTTTTTTCAGAACATAACAATGTCTTCTTTGAAAAATAACATAAAGATGTCGTTACACAATATGCTAAACCAGTTTAAAGCTGTTAGTATTTACACTCCAATTACAACATTTACTACCGCGTACCATAGAAAAATACAAACATTAAATTGTCATTCTGCCTGCCACTGAAAACAGTCTGACTCATTCTCATGCTCCTATAGAAATAAAGATATTACATATTTTCCAATAAAAATCACCAACCAATCATTGTTCTCAACTTTTCACATCACGGGATTTTGCGATTCAACGTATTGTATAAAATTTTCATGACGACGTGCTCTTGAACTTGAGATTCTCTTCGAACACCTTTGTAAAGTAAATATTCATGTCTAGAATTCCAAAAATAATTGCTTAGTATGTACTTACGTTATATGAAAAGTATAGCATGCACACAACCACAACCAAACCGAACCCATCAAATTATTGCTATTTCGTAACCAGTTTTTTTTCTTCAAGATGAAAATCTTCTCCAAATCAACCACTAAGCCATTCCAGTACTCATGTGTGTAACTCGGTGTCAGTTCTCAAAATTTATGACTAACAAATTATTTCTGGTTGTTTAATGATGAAACTTGAATGACTGAACGTATTCATTTGAAGGTGTCTCTAGCTCTGGAATAAATGTCCACGTATGGTTGCATGCATACCAGAAGCAATCCTCTGGATACTCGGAATATTCAGCCCAATGAACGAATGAATGCTATAAAATAATTGACAGTAGTGCAGGAATAGCGGAAGGAAATCAACTATTAACTATTATTACTCTGAACTGAATCCATAAAGTTTTAATACGCTTCACTGCTCATTGTCAGTATAGTAGCATAACGTGGACTGTGGACGTAGTTTCCTTACGTCGCTTTAACCACAAAGTTAATTATTTGAAGAAAAAACTGCTTTACTTTATTCAAAATACATTCATGCATAAATATTATGTGCAAAAAAAAGTCACCACATGTTTAATCCAAGCATTTTTTGCTTGTTTTGGTTAATGCTGTATGTTAAAAAAGAGCATCTTTGATCTTTACCTATATTACATCTTATCTAATCCATAATCAGCTTTTTAGAAGACAAGCAAAAGAGTAGAAATTGTTATAAATGCTATGATGATCATGATCCTCTATATTCGTTCAAGTTCATGAACAAAGTTAGCCGAGGAAGACTATATAGAAGATAAACTATCGTGTAGCAAAATGTATATCGTGGATGAGATGACGCACACTAGTGAAATAATCATGTGCAAAAGGGCACTTGATACCTTTACTTCAACTTACACTAAGAAAACGCTGCTGCGATGAATTTTATGATATACTTGTAAGAGTGGAAGGAATTAAAAGGAAACACGTAAAAAAGGAACTTACTATAAATCTTAAATCACCATCAGTTTATTTTGATATTTTTATAGTTGGGAATCAGTTAACGTGTAAAATATATTTATGATATTTTTTTATCTCTTTTGAAGCTTGATGATTATTTTACTATTTAGCGTGTAAAGTGTACCCGCTCCACCAGCACCACCACCACCACTGTTATTATTTGATGATGATGATGAAGCTTTGTTGGTAAAAAAAATAGCTTGAATATACAATCGTACCGTTCTGGTATTTATCATTGGACGTCATAAGAGCTTGTGTGTTTCAATATATAATTCATACGTTTTCGCAAACTGAGGGTTCAGTGAATTTTTGCAGGTGTACCACTGCAAAACTGCACAACCGAAGTTTTTTAAGACTCGAACAGTTGCAAGTTGAAAAGCAAACATTGCATTGCACTATTGTTCTGCTCTACTGCATTCAACTAGATAGGTTGGTGAAGCGCATATTACTATTATTAGTTAATAGTGATCGTTAGCTAACTCAAGTGTGCGAGCATTTATTTGCATATGTGCTATTTTTCTAAAAAGTTTAAAAGTGAGATTAAAATAGAGAAAAATGAAATTGCCACCTGAACCCGAGATTTGTGTGATTGGTACCGGGTTTGCGGGACTCTGTGCTGGGCTTAAGTTGAAGGAAGCGGGGTTTGATAAGTTGACCGTTTATGAGACCAACAAGGAGGTTGGGGGCACCTGGTTGGTGAATAGGTACCCCGGCTGTGCCTGTGACATACCAAGTCATCTTTACAGTTTTTCATTTGCTCCCAAAGCAGGTATGCAAATTCTCAGCGTACATTTTCATGGCCAAAATAATTTTATTTTGAGCATGTGACTTTGTTTTGACTAGATTGGTCCAAGCATTATTCCACCCAACCGGAAATCCTGCAATATTTGAAGGATGTCACTCGGGAAGCCGGCTTGTATCCACATATTCGCTTTGAAACCCGAGTGGAGGACCTACGATGGGATGGTCGATGTTTTAAATGGATTGCTGTGGTACAAGATCTTCGTACCGGGTTGAAAGAGACCATTCAATATGACATTGTTGTAAACGGAACGGGGATGCTGAGGATCCCAAATTACCCCGAAGAATACAGCAACTTTAAAGGCGAGATTATCCACTCTGCAGAATGGGATCCCAATGCAGACCTGTGTGGTAAGCGAGTAGGTGTGGTGGGTACTGGAGCAAGTGCGATCCAAATAGTGCCCGCTATAGTCGATCAAGTCGACAAACTAACAGTATTTCAAAGGCGCCCACCTTACATTATGCCAAAGTTCCAGTTTGACTATCCTGAGATCGCCAAGTGGGCACTAACAAAAGTGCCTGGGCTTCGTTGGGCAACAAGGACAACTATCTTCTGGATGCAAGAAATGATGTATCTTGGTTTCAGGCATAACACTTATGGATCAAAAATTGCCGAAATTGTTAGCTCAGGCTTCCGGCGATCTCAGATTTTTGAAGATGAAGCATTGAGGAAGAAAATGACACCAAATTATGAATTCGGATGTAAAAGAATTCTTCCTTCGAATAACTATTATCCCGCAATCCAAAAGCCTAATGTGGCTGTGGTTTCGGGAAGAGTTTTGCAAGTGACTGACAAAGCCATTTTTACTGATGATGGAGTAAGGACGGATCTTGATGTAAGTTAAATGAATGAGATTATGACAACTGAGTTTACAAATGAATGGTGAATTATAAATAAAAACCATTTGACAGGTTTTGATTTTGGCAACTGGTTACAAAGCGCATGAATATTTCGCCCCATTAAACATCATTGGGAAAGATGGTGAAAACATCCTGGACACTTGGAAGACAATGGGCCCTCGAACATATTTGGGAACAGCGAGCCACTCTCTACCAAATTATTTTACTCTTCTTGGGCCACATACTGTATGAAAAAAATTATCATCATCAAGTAACCATTTTCCACCGTTAAGAACATAAACACGTAGTAATCATTACTTCTTTTCATGCATAGGGCTTGGGCCATAGCTCCATCGTCTTCATGATTGAATGCCAAGTAAGCTGGATGCTCAAAGTTTTAGAGGAAATGCAACAGCGTGAGGCAAGTTATGTCAGCGTAAAACGTGACGCGGAGTCAGAATTTATGGAATTTTACGATAATGGCCACAAGCAAACAGTTTGGGGCAACGCGAATTGTGCTAGCTGGTACGTCAACTCCAAAGGAAAAATTGACACTTTATATCCTCATAACCTTGTCTCCTTTTGGAGACTCACGAATAGTCTAGACATGAATGCTCTGGAGTTTCAGTAAAAAGAAGGGGGCCTGTGATTGTGACTACTCGACCCTACCAAAAAATACATTTATGCATATAAAAAATAACAAAAGCCCATATTAATATTATAAGTTTTCATTTATTATGTTCCTTTTAATCACACCTTACCATGCTGTTTTGGGTGATACGATACATTTTTAAGAAAAGCTGGCTTAAGCAAAGTCTTTTTCAGTTTTGGCACCGGCACCGGCTACACAGCATAATATTATTGTTGATGTACCTATTTGATTGCTCTGTAAGCTTTATTGTTTGAACACACCTAGCCTACTACCTTACCAATTGTACCTTTTACCTTGATGTTGATTATAAAACTATTTTAAGCTTTAAAAGTAAAGTTCATTGCAATTTAAAGTACCTTTCCCGTTGGAATCTTCATTAGTGGGTAGTTAGGGCTCTTTTGTAGGATATCTCCACATTTTACTAGCTCACACCGGTAACACATTAGTGATATTAGTTTGTAAATGTTGTCTGCATACAAAATAAATATCTGTGTAAACTGCTCCTGTAAAGGCATTGATCTTTATGTTCCTTTTAAAATACTTGGTGAACAGAACAATAAAAAAATCAGTTTCAATTTTAACACAATTTATTCTTAAACTGTAATAAAAATTATAATAAGGCACAAGATACGCTTAGTGTCTCAAGTTTCCCCAAAACTAAACAATGGATTCCATACACAAGTTTTGTGCTGTTGGCGTATGGATGGTTTTCGGTATCATTATTTTGGTGCTATCTGATAACTGCTCGGGTGCAACAATAAAGGACGATTTTAACAAAGGCTGGTCCAGCAGTAAGTAAAATAATTTGTCTTTCTAGGAAAAAAGTTTGCCAACTCCACCATTGATCATCTTCCCGTATAGTTAAATTCAATTTGCCAAAATAAAAATATTTTCGGCATTTAACTTTTTAGGCAACATACCATCACCACAATCATCATCATACGCTTCAGCATCATCCTCCAATTTCTTACTTGCAGAGAACGTCGTAAGCACTGGCTCCGCTTCAGATAATATCCAAATTGTTGCGGAGTCCTCACCGTCATCCATGCCAATGACCATAAACGTGAATATCAATCAGGAAGCACCGGTGAACCAACAATATGGTATTGGCACCGCAGGTGCTTACCTGGGGTCGAAAAATCCTGTAAAGCAGTAGACCAGAATCATGATCCCTTTACTTTTTTTTGGATTACCAGAACTTTTGTGGTACTTGAAATAAAAATCATGTCTGCCCGAAACATAATAAAATACCTTCACCTGTCTATTGAAAATACAATCATTCTTAAAGTAAGGTAAAGCATGAAAAAACGCATATTCATATTCCTCTCCGGTCATTCATCCCTTAGCAAAAATGCATACAACTTTATCAACTATAAGTAGCAGACATTCCCTCTTTAATACCCGTCATGTCATAATAATAAAAAGGCATGTGTATTATTTTTGGAATTCAATACAGCCCTATTAAGGGGACCAAGGAACAGGTATGATTTTTATAAAAGCCAAAATCCTTCCCGAGCAAAACTCGGTGGATTTAATGAAGTATAAATTCTGAAACTTCCATCAGTTTCCACACAAATTCTAAGCTGAAAGGTGCTCCCCAAAAACTAGCGGAAATTTAACAATCACAAGTTGAGGCTTTTTCAAGATTTTTAAAAATGAGTAGAATAATTTGTTTTTCGATTGGGGCTTTCGTGCTCCTTGCCGCTGTAAATGCCAGCCCGGTAGATAAAGAAGAAGAAGAGAACAAGTCGGGATGGGCGGCCACCACGGTGGCTCCAGGATGGGATGCTACCACACCAGGATGGGGATGGGTAGCTCGTAAGTTTTTTTTATCAAATAACTTTTTCCAAAGGTTACAATTTAATGCGGAAGATAATTATTGTGTAATTTTATTAACTTTGTTTTTTAGCTGTAGTGGAAGGAGACAACGCAGCCTATGGTCAAACGTTAGTAATTCAAGAGTTGGCTGCTAACCAAACCAATAGTGCTCCCTCAGCATTGGAAGCCATTGCATTTGACGACTATGCAACCACGTTGTTCTCAGGAAGCAGTCAGGTCAGCGATATACAGGCCAATTCAAACAGTTGGGCCCCGGGTGGTGGTGGGGCCGAAGCTGGAGATTACACTGCCTATACGGAAAGTGGGGGCCCATATAACGCCTTTAATCAGGTATGTACAAATAATCATCTCTGATCAATCCTCACTTACCTTTATATTGTACTTCATGTGGGATCAAGTACATGCAATTTATTGTCGATTGTCTGAATAGTAATGCAACTAACAAAATCAAAATGCTCTAAATTTACTCAAAGGGTGCAGCTCAAAATAACAGTGTTTACATCACCAATGCACTCTTAGGAGGAATAATTAGCAACCCACAAACAACTTCCGCTATTTCAGCAGGTCAACTCGTGGTTTCCAGCTCAGGACAAGCTTCCAACGGTACAAATGTAAATCCTGGAGCTAACAGTGGTTGGGGAAATAGCTGGGGAGCTACCAACAGCGGTTGGAAGGCAGATGACAAAAAGAATCCTAAAGGAGGAAAGAGGAGGAGAGCTCAACCTCAGCGTTCTACTGGATGGGGTTCAGGATGGGCAGCAAATTCAACCGGAAGCAGCGCATCTTCATCGTCCCTAGGTTCAGGTACAAATATTTCCCAGGCAGCCTCCTCTTCAGACAACATCACTGCCATAGCTGTTCAAGATTATGATTACTATCCAATGGAACTGGATGTTGCAATCAATCAAGAAGCGCCTGTTGAAAGTTTTTTCAACGGAAACGGAGTAACGGCTAGCAGTGAAGGTGCCTCAGCGGGTACCGAATGGCAAAACTTTGAAATAGCATCGTATCCAGTAAACAATGTGACTTTGGAGGTGTACGACTATGCTGCTGAGGTTGCCGTTCAAGTGGCACCCAACTCCACTACTACCTTTTCCATTGGAAATATTACAGTCAGCGACTGGGCAACTGCTAGCAGTGGCACCAATATGGTGAACCAGAATAATGGATGGGGTTCATCACCAGGGTGGGTTGCCCCCGCTGCAGCTCCTGCTCCATCGGGCTGGAAAGCTCCTCTAGTTGAACAAATGGGATATCCAGTCGTCTAATAATTTTAACTTTATATAATTTCTGATGGTGCTCTATAAGTTTATTTATTTATTGATCAATGATGATAATTTATTTCATTCGTGCTAACAACAATAAAAATTTATTTTTACTTGCAAGTTAACTTGTTCATTTTAAATATGCATGAAATGCTATTTTTATCGCTGCATCCAGTAAAACTTGCATACAACATACAACAAAATATACATTGGACCACTACATGTTTCAAAAACAGAAAGCACATTCATTATGGTAAAAAGCATTGTAAAATAAAATTATTTTTAGGAATGCACGCACATAACATACCTACCTTTCTTGCCGTGAAGGGACTTGAGCATTTCGGTGATGGGGCATAAGGGACTCATTATTTTTCAAAGTAACGTTCACTGCAGTATTTTTTACTCATTTATAATTCTCGTCTTGGCAGTTTCAGTTTGCATTTCGGGTAAATCATTAACATCGACTTGAGCAGGGCAATAGAAAAACATTTATTGAAAAAGTTTTGTTTCTTTGGCCAGCATATTTATCAGCATTAGACAGTTTAATTGTTTATTTTTGTGAAAATGCATCAATTAGAGTTAGCGATTGTTGCCCTGTGTAGCGTGTTTACGCTTACTTATGGGTCTGTAATTAAAGCTGGACCACCACCATCATTTTTTTCGTCTGGAAACCCTTTTGGTGGTATACAAAAATACCCTGTTTAATTTTTTTTTAAATGTGGATTCTTCAGTTCTAAAGGTATTTTTTGGAAGATATTTAGTATTTACTATTCAATTTTTCAAATAGGGAGCTTGTTATCATCAACATCTTCGGGATTATCGGGGTTGCTCGCTGCCCAAGAGGGTACTGCCGGTCAAACTCTGAATCTACAAGCGGCTGGAGACGGTTTAACCATTAGTTTGACATCTGATGTTCTCTCCGATGGCTTCACTAGCTTGGTTCAATCTGGGGGAAACAGTGCGCTGGGAATTGCTGAGGCAAATGATTCTGTGGGAACAAGCGGACTAGTTCCACAAAGTACCTTAGGACTGGCGTTGGTAGGAGCTGATAATGTCACATTGGAACTGGACAGTCACGCTGTGGGTTTGGAAGAAGTTTCCAGTCTGGCAGAACAAGAAGCTCAAGTTATAAGTCAACAAGGGTCAGGTTGGGGTGTTCCTTCTGGGGGCTGGGGGGCTACTTTGCAAAATGGGCGCAAATAAGCAGAAAAATATTATGATTTTTTCAAGATTTTTATTCTTGTATGTGTGTAGTGTGCTAAAGTTCATACATATTTCATAGGATTTATAATTTATTTTGAGTTTATTTTTGTGCTATAAGTTGGTATTTAAATCATTTTTGAATAAAGAGGTCTATAAATACTACATATTATCTATCTGGGTATGCATGTATTATTTGGAATTTTATAAGAGATTTCACTTCATCATTTTCTGGATGAAATAGCTTTCTTGAAAATACGTTCAAAATCAACTTTCTGGCAACTTTAACGGGACACAAGATAGAAAATTATTTTTAGAGTGAAAAGGGTTGAATAGGTAGGTACACAATACCAAAAGTATTTTCCCATCCCTTCACTTTACTTAAACATGTTTCATGCCTACAAAGTATGCAAGTTATCAGGTCCTTTAGCTTTCGTATAAATGTGAAAGGGTTGATATAATTTTGAAGAATCCCGTTGCACTGCAATACAAGGTACTTTTTGATAATAATCCTTCTATCACGTGAACAGTTATATTTCAAGCATTTCCTTTTCTGCAGCAATTTCATCTTGTCTCTGTATCATCCACTTGCGTATTTTCATTCCTTCAATAATTCTTGTAAAAACAATTCTTTTAAATTGATTTTAATTTTTGTAAATAACAAAATTTGCATCATGAACAAATTTGCATTAATTTGTGCAGTTGTATTTTGCGCAAGTGGAGTTTTGAGTATTCCTGTTGACGAGCCACAAGCTGTTCCAGCCCAAAGCGTTGTTCCTGCTGAAGCGGCAGAAAATCCAAATGATGCCACACCAAGCAAGGAAGATTCCTCCAAATTTTTCCGTAAGTAAATTAACTAACAAGTGTTTTAATTTAACTTCATTGTCTCACCCAACAAAAATCCTAATTTTTGCATTTTGTTTCGCAAATAATCTATTTAGATAACATGCTTCCACCCTTCTTAATGGGAGCCAAGCCTTCCCCCGGAGCTTTTGGAAATGCCACTGTTAACGGTGAAGTTGGAGGTCTTTTCGCCACCAACGAAAATTCCCTGTATGTTATGTCTGGAAACAACAACCCTGCTATTGCTAACTTGACCTCTACTGCTGCCTATTTTGCGACTCCCGTCAACACCAGTGTCGGTTGGGTAAGCGAAGATGGAAGCGAAACTGACAACGTGAATTTGGCTGGCTTCACTGTAACTGCGCAAGAGGACACTCAAGCATTTGCTGAGGGAGAATACATTCAGTTTATCAATCACGGAGCTTCTTATGCCACCGGATGGGGGGATTCTACCGCTAACGGAACTACTTACAATGAGAAACCTGCCCCACCAGCACCAGCGCCAGCTAGTGGATCCGGATCAGGCTGGAAACAACCTCCAAAGGGAAACTCCAGGCCACGAGAGGAAGAGGAGAAAGCTCCATTGGTCTAAATTCTATGACTGATTGTTCGTTACAAGAGTTCTATTGATATTATGCGTGCTTATTTTTTACTTTGGTTTATCTTTAAAAATTCACTTTTTAAAGCATAAATTTAAATTATCTTGTTTATTTTATTTATTTCATCTTTCTCATTTTCATTTATAAAAGGCGAATAAATTATTGACTGTTTAATAAATAAAAAAAGTAAACTGTCTGTGTCAATTTCATCTTCGTATTCCATTTTCAACAATTACAACACGCATTAAGTTCAAGCGTAAGTAATATTCACTGATGAATACATTGACAAACTACTAATGGCTAACTACATGAAAATTTCTCTAATCACAAAAATATCATTCTACAATATTGCAAATCAGTTTCCAATTGATTAGCAAGTTTTCCTTTTACAATTGCGTAACATAAATGCATAGTTTTCAGTTGTATCAACAATTCGACATAATGCTGAAATTGCTGATTCACATCTCACATATGAACAATCTATTATATTACATACAGTCACTTGATAATTGGCACCAATATTTTTAATAGCATTCACAATGCATTATACATGTTACATACCTGAGAATCCAGGGAGGGGCTGGGTCTTGACTTGACGTAGGGCAAGTGCAATGTGATACAAAACCGGTACTTTTCACGAAAAGAGGTCACTCATTCAATAAATTCCAAAAATAGCTCAAGCAAGTTCAGAAAAGGGTAATCTGTAGATAATTATGTCACGTAAAAGGTAGATTGCTAGGTCAGTCACACAACAGGTACTTCCGCAGATATATTCTTACCTGAGAAAAAAGTTTAGTGTATTTAGAGATCATCCAGTCTCACTTTTACCGAAATGCTTTCAGAGGAAGGTGTGCAGCAAAAAGTTACACAACTTTAAACAGTAGTTTATGTTCAAAGAACAAAATAAATTTGAAAAAAATCCCAAAAAAATGGGAGTGTTCTCATGTAAAAAGTGGCGATGGACTTGTTCCGTGGTAATTGTAACCTTTTCCCTATTCCTGGGAATCCCAACTAATAACCGTGTATCTGGAGCAACACTGAGAAATTATGCTGTTCTTACGTTGCGTAGTGATGACCTGGAACAAAGTGAAGTTGAAAAGGCGTTTGGATTCAGTGGGTCGGCAAATAAGCGACCTGCTTCCACTTATAGCCAAACGCCTGTTAATCACCAGCACACTCTCAACCAACAACAAATTCAACAAAACTCCCAACAGCACATGCAGTATCAAATACCAAACCAACAATCTCCACAACAACTTCTACAACAGTCCAATGTTGACATCCATGTCGCAGGTGGAACCTTGCAAACAGGACATGATCATTATGATCAATCGTCCTTACTTGAGCTGGGAGCATCGTTTTTGCCAAGTTTGGGAGGCACGCCATTGCAAACCGGTACGTTCTTTGCTTCAAATTCACCACAACGTCCTCCTGTAAGCCAAGTTGCACCAACATCTCCCATTCATCAACTGCAATATCCAGGACAACAAGCTACCGCAGCCCTACAGCAACAGAATATTCCATCACCCCCACAACTTTCATCCCCTGATCAACAGCAGTTTCCTCCCCAAATAGGACACGCATCAGCGCAACACCTGGAATCATCCGCACAACTACAGCAATCCACTTCCCAACAGCAACAGTTCCAGGAAACTCAAGTTCAAACCCAGCAAACATCAAGCTCCACGCAAGCTCAGCAACCCCATTTGGAACAGCCTTCGCCTTCACCTGCCCCTCCACAAGAGATCCCTCCAGTTCCACAAGTTCCATCACAACAGCAAGAATCTCATGTGACCCCAGCTCAACTTCCACCAGCACCAGAGGAAACACAGCACTTGTCGTCTCAGCAACCCCAGCCACCCCCACAAGTTCAGCAAGTCAGTTCTCACAGTCATCAATCTTCCTCTAGCCCCTCTCAACAGCAGTCCCAACAAGTTATATCTCAACAACAGCATTATTCAAAACCACCATCTCAGGAACCCATAATTCTGGAACAATACCAATCAGTTGTCCATACGGAGCCACAATCCACACCAGAACACCCACAGGCTCCATACCTTCCACCCCATCTAGAGGAAACTGTACATGTACCTGCACAACAAGCCCCATCTCATCTAGCTGAAGCCCCACAGGTTCCTTCACAACAAGCCCCATCTCATCTAGCTGAAGCCCCACAGGTTCCTTCACAACAAGCCCCATCTCAACTTTCTAATGAAGTATATGTGTCTCCTCAACAACATGAAGAGGTAGCAGCAGCACCAACTATTGCTGAGCCTTCCATTGATCATGAACATTTGGAATCAGAACAATCCTCTTCCGCCCCTAGCCATCCACCAGCTTCCGTCCAAGTTCCACAGGAACAAGCTCCAAGTAGTCCATCTTTCTTGCTAATCAATTCTCCACTTCAGTCTAGCAATTTTGGTGTTTTCAATAAACCCCAAATTCAAGAGGATTCTCAATTGTCGGGTGCAAATCAACCGCAAGATCAATCGTTTCTTATAATCGGTTCACTCCTTTCAAATCATCAACAATCGCCAGGATCGGGGCAACACAAGCCGCAAGACCAAGACACGTCATCGGATTCAATCGAACATTTACCTCTGTCCCATGAACAATCTGCATTACCATCAATATTGGAATCGCCGGGTTGGGGTCCACATCCTGAAACAGGTAATATTTTTTCTGACTTTGCTTTGACTTACATTAAATCCGAGGTGACCAAGAATCTATAAGTAAGTGTAACTACCCAAAATAAATTATTTATCTTTACGACGTCTTGTTTATACATTTTTTGTTTCAGGACCAATTCTTGTCATGGACACATCTCTAGCCATTAGTACGGCAGCCGCGGTTTCATCAACACACACAGAAGCCCTTAATCTCGTTGGAGACCACGACAAACCTGCAATGGCTGAAGTACTATTTGGAAGTGACGCCCAATACGGAGTAGCTGGAAATACTTACCAAGTTACTTCTGGTAACCAAGGGTCCCAAAACAGCGAAGGTCACATTGATGGAGGAAGCTCGCAAATGTACGATGTAGCTACCATGGGAGAACATAATGAGGTTCTGGTCAGTGGTTCAAGCGAAAGCGAAGCAATTGGATCAGTTTTGCAGCAGTCTGCGGCCGACACTGTTATGGCTGAAGCACCTGTGCAGCAACTATCACAACAAGAAACTCCTATTGAAATGCCAGTAATTGAATTAACGCCCCCACAACATGAAGCAGAAGCAGAGATACCAGCCCATGTATCACAAATTGAATCCCAGTCCCAAGTTATTGAATCAGTACCTCAACCTATTGAAGAGGTTCCACTAGAAGTCCCTCAAATGGAGCCTCAAGTAGTTGAAGCACCACAACCTACTGAAGACATACACCTAGAAGTCCCTCAAACAGAGTCCCAAGTAGTTGAAGCCCCTCAGCATATTGAAGTCCCTCAAACAGAGTCCCAAGAAGTTGAAACCCCTCAGCATATTGAAGTCCCTCAAACAGAGTCCCAAGTAGTTGATGCCCCTCAGCATATTGAAGTCCCTCAAACAGAGTCCCAAGTAGTTGAAGCCCCTCAGCATATTGAAGTCCCTCAAACAGAGTCCCAAGTAGTTGAAGCACCCATTGTATCCCAAGTCACTGTGTCTGATCAAATACCAGAGCAACAATCATCTCAGTTTAATCAAATTGTAGCCCCTCAAAATAGTCTTATACAAGCAACTCAAGAAGAGCTTCTTCAATTTCTTTTATCCCAGCAACAAGAAAATGAATTAGAAACACTTCAACAACCTTCAGACACTAATTCAATCACTGAAGCAGTGGGCATTGCTCATTCAGGACAAAATCAAGTACAGCAGTCCAGCGTCAATCAAGTCTCCAACAATTTAAGTGTTACACAAGAGTTAAATGTTTCAAAAGTACCAAACAAATCATCTGAGAGAATCTCTGGAGCTTTTCTGAAACAAGCGAAAAAACTGAATCTGATACCTTTCTTTTCCAAAGAGGGGAAAATTGTTCTAGAACAGGATGGACTTATTGCTGCCATGCTCCAATGAAGTGACATAAAAATTTGATCACGATATTTATTTTTATAGAACATTTATTTATTTATTTATGAAACTCAATTATAATTTGACAACTTTTTAACTTATTTATTTTAATTAAAGAATTCATTAAAAACTGTCTTGATTTGATATATCCCAAAGCATTCTTGGTATGTTTTTGCATTCGTTGATTCTTGACAAGCGATTTTTCTGGCACTTCCATAACAAAATTTACAAACGTGCACACGATTTTCGTAATTTAACAGTAAATCATAATTGCAAAAGTGTAAAAAGAGTAAAAAGTGAGCTGCTCTCTATTAATTGTGAAATGTAGCAAAAAAAATTAGGTGTTCCCTTTCAAGAGAGTGTACTAAATAGGTGTACATTTTCTCACTTTCAATCTTTTCTACAAATTATTTCTATGAACTGTTCACAAATGGCACTGAGTTTTTTAGCTGACTGGCATATTATTTCAATGGCTTTTTCGTGTAAATAAATACTTTCTGCGTGGCATTTAATAAAATAAAATGTTAACATTTATGAACAGTTCTAGCTAAAAGCATTAACTTCTAATTAATTACTCTATTAGTTTGACTTGACTTGAATAATTGGCTGTTTTTTTGTTTCATTGCATTGCATTGAATATAATTAAGTACATTATAATTTTTCTATGAAAATTTATCAGAAATACTTTTTTTTAATTCGTCTAAAAAAGTTGTTTCACTTTTGAAAATGCAATTTTTAATGTTAGCTAACATAATAAACAAATTGAGGCTTGGTTCAAAGTACACCATTTGGATTGAGACGATCCTTGGCTTCCAAGTTATCGTCTTCGTCAGGTAGTCCGCCTCCACGTTTGGAAGACTTTCTGGCCCTAATGAAGTCAAAACAGTTTTTGTATGCTGTGTCTCCAGTTCCAAATCTTTCTCCGTCTTCGATAGTTTGTGGCATTTCCTTGTTCAGTGTTTCTGGAAGGAAGAGAGTGAAGAGAGCGGAAGCAACGGCGACACTTCCAAAAATTATCGTTGGTACTTGTTTGCCCAAGGAGTCCTGAAAACCCAATAAAATTAATGAGCATGAAGATAAGTAAATTATCAATTAATTTAACACAGCATAATAAGAAAAGTAATTACGAACCAAGAGTGTCAGCAGAGGTGTCAAAAGACCACTAAAACGAGCCGCTGTGGCACCAAGCCCAACTGTAATTAAAGTTCAGTTACATATTTTATTTACTTGAACACATCAAAACTTTCGTATTATTTAGGCATTTCATAATGACATTCATACCAGCAGAATTACGGACAACTGTTGGAAACAATTCAGCAGTGTAGTTATAAATGATGGCGAATGATCCAGCAATAGCCAGTTTACCAATTAATACAAGTGTTGTCACAGCGATTCCTAGTAGAGAATATATTTGAATTAGTAATTTAATTTGTAAGAAGTACATAATAGGAACCAAGGTCAGTTTACTGTGGTGGTAGTCATGTCATTTGTATTGTACCTTGGGGTATAAATGCAACAGCAATACAAGCCAGTCCTCCAACAAACATGAGAAATGAGCAAAGACACCTCCTTCCAGTGATATCAACTAAGAAAATAACAATCAGGTAACCAGGCAGCTCAGCAAGTCCAACCAAGAACAACATCAGGAAAGGATTCCCAACAAGATTTCCAGTGTTCAAGGATAACCCTGAAAATTAATTAAAAGTTTTGTATGTTCACCCAGCCTTACTATACTTTGTATTTGTTGTAAGTCAATGGAGTGGTTAATTAGTTTCAACTTACCATAATAGACAAGGGAGTTGCTAAACCAGTTAAATGCAACGTTAAATGTTCTCCGTCTGAGGTTCCTTGTCTTAAACAAATCCATTGCTCCATATGAACCACCTTCATCCAATGAAGATTCATCTTCACTCTTTGCTGGAGAGTCCTCCTTCAAATCCACCTTATTGTCAAAATGGACACCATTTGTGCGAGCAGCCCGTTCAGCGATTGCCAAGGCTTCTTGTTTTCTCCCTTGACCCCATAACCATCGAATGCTTTCATCCACCAACCTAACAAGCGTAAGTTTTAGTTAATTAATGAATACCCATTGTAAGACCAAAAAAGTTATTCCATTTTCCTTATCTACACCTACCACCAATGACCCAAAAGACAAGCGCTGTGCAATGCGAGAACTGTCTGCAAAATGACCACATCTTTGATAAGGTATCCCCAAAATGCATCTAGCATTACCCCAAACGCAAATGCTGCGCTAAATGCCGTACCACATAATGTCCTTTTTGACGCCCCCACCAATTCCATTGCTAGTTAAGATCAAGCGAATATAACCAAATTAATTAAATACCCAACCAATAATTAAGTACTAGATCATGCACCATCATCTTTCTTTTACCCTGATGGCTAATCTAGTCGCATAGAGAGCTATTTGTGAAAATGTAATAATAAATTTTTGCAGTGAGTCCGAAAGGTGCATACAGAAAAGTGAGAAAAAATTAGGAATAAGGTGGTTCCCAAGGAATGCAAAAAGAAAGATAAAAAGTGAATTTGTTAAGAATGAGTGACAGTGCATCTCTGCGAACTATTTACATACGTTTTGTTAGGTAAAAAACCATATAAGTCTCATAATGCCCCAAAGGAAAAGTCAACAGGAAATTAAGTGCTTACTCAAGACAAATCCAGTGATGTACGCTCCTCCAGATCCAAAGCAACCATAAATCAGGAGTAGACCACAGTACACATAAAAGTTTGAGACGTATGCGCAAGCAAGGCCTGCAATGAGCTG
This sequence comes from Entomobrya multifasciata, assembly GCA_034693345.1. NCBI lineage: Eukaryota > Metazoa > Arthropoda > Collembola > Entomobryomorpha > Entomobryidae > Entomobrya > Entomobrya multifasciata. Next base: position 20,446 of record JAQFXM010002690.1, read on the forward strand.
GATCACTCCAGAAATGTAAAAAATGGTTTTGCGTCCATGTCTGTGACATTTTTATAAGAATCATGAGAGTTAGGAATACATTCAAATGGATCGCTTGTAAATTTGAAGTAGATAAAATGTTTTTTTTACTTGTCCGCAAGTGGCCCTAAAATTAGAGCACCTAAAAGAACACCGCCCATGTAAAAACTTTGGAGTATGGCTCGCCAATATCTTTGCTCGCATACGAGATCCCACTTTTGACCAAACAGAAATTATACATTTTTAGAAGACCTACACACAAATCTACTCTTCTCATTAATTTTTTTAAATCGAAAACAAAAAGCATTAATATCGTTAAAATGTACCAAAAATCATAAATACTTGATTTTTTTCTTACAGTCATAACATTAGATTCGGGTTGATATGTCTTGTCATAAACATGTCTATACATCCCACACGATTCTGTTGTGTTTGAATCCGAGACATATCTGTGGCAGCTATCCACTTGACCCTCGTCGCTAACTGGAACGTAAGGTCTTAAGAGGTCCACATCAAAAGTTGTATCAGTCGAGTTTTGATCCAACTGCTCTATGAAGCACCTGTTGTGTTCAGGTGACAATAAAATATACGATCGCCATTATTCAGTATTTCAGCCCAAATGATAAGCTTAATATATTCCTTTACTACTCATTTCGCACTTCATTACGTTGCAAAATTACTTCTCTATCATTTTTTCTTGTTTTATTTCATTCACGCAACAACGATGTCAATAAGGTTTAAAAAGTAACAGAAACTAAGGAGCTAAACTATTGTAATTTTTTGTTCCTAAATATTTTAGTATTTTTGCTTGTTACACACTCAAATTGTCCTTTGCTACCGGTGTGAATACAACACGCTAACAAGTATTAAAATTTATTAGAGTGAAAGAATGAAAGCAAATATTCATTTTCGTTTCATAATTGGCAATACACGTGTGTGTGGTATTGCGCTTCTGTACTTTAGTGGGTGAACATGTGTAATTTTGGTTATTCGTTCTTTTCATTTTCATTACAATGCAATTCTAATGTGCCATGACATGACATGACATGTGAAATTCAGTATTCGGATTACTTCCTGGATTTTATATTTCAGCTATCAGTGAAAAAATATTCCATTATTTTTCATTCAGCAATATATTCAACATGTCTGTTTTTGTTTGTTTCATAATTCATCATCTCTATAATTTTTTTCATTATGCATCAGTTTTCTACTTGATTTACTCTTCTTCCCAGGAAAAGACACGGGAAATAGAGAAGAAAGTAAAGAAAACGAAAAAGTTTTTGATTAACTTGTTTAACAAAGCGTAATACTCTCGAGAACTTCGTACAAACTATACATATTTGTTATATGAAATTCTTATCTTGATATAATTTCATTGTCTTTTTATAGCACACCGTTATTGCATTGTGTTATGTACCTATGTATGCAATGTCTGGCATTTCCTGATATCAAAGATGACGTTGGTATTATCAGATTATCACATTATAACATCGCAGTATACTAACCTGTGATTCGGTGTTGGTGCGACCATGGTCAAAGACAGCATATGTAATCCTGCCAGAAAGCCAGCAAGAATGTGATAAACATGCTGACGGAACTGGTATTTGCCCCAGTCGCCTGAAAGAAAGAAAAAAACAGTAAAAAAAATTAACTCTCTTGTCATTACATTTAATTTCCGTTTTATTTAACGTAATCATCATTTTCTCACTCCCAATCCCAATTCGACAATTGAATCACCCTTATTTATTGCAAGCTGTAATTTTAGTTAGATAATTGCCTTAAATGCACCATATGCCATTCAATCATTCTCATCATCATCAATTTCTCCATCAAAAAGATTTCATTATAGCCAACACTGCAGAAATGGAAAATGTCAGTTTTGCAAATGCAAAGTCTAATGACCACCACACCACAAACAAGGCCCATTCCTAAGACAAGGGTATCTCCGCCTTCTCATTACTCAACATACTGCAAAAATCAACATAGTTTTGTATTGTTGTCTCATCTCGTCGTTTAGCTTAACGAGATGGTATGGTTGTGGAAAGGCTTCTGTGGATCGTGTGGAGGAAGAAGTAATGCCATAAAATAAAAAATGCTTTCATTCCGAACTATAAAACCAGAAAAATCCAGTTTTAGCTGCTTTGCTTGAATCAGCTTTAAGAAAGGATATGTGGTACTTACGTCATTTTTTTCTATGGAAGAAAAGTTTTCATGCTACCCTATCATTCTACTATACATACTATAAAAATATAGGCCATTATGGCTTATAATTTTTTAAGCATACTTGATGAATAGGCCAGCTAGAAAATGCGCACATGTGTCATGTGTTTCTTTTTTTACTACTATAATAGGCTAGTACAATGTTTCGACTTCGAGCACATTTTTGTCGTGTGGAGGGTTTTGTAGAGAGTTTGTATACTCTTCTATCTGTCCTCGCCTGTCATTAACTCTTTTTCGTTTTTACTCTTTTTTCTCTTATCTAATTTTCTTTATCTCTCTCTCTCTCTTGAAGTAACAGTAGTACAATGGATTTGTAAACCTAAGCAAATATGTACATAAATAGAAAAATCTACTATTTGTGTGATAATGTCCCACTTATAAGTTAATGTACTTTGTATCTCTAGCCTATACTTTTCTTCTTTCTTTATTGGCCTTTCACGTAAAATACTTAACTAATCGTAAATTGCATTGTAAGTTGTGAGCTAATATGAAAACCGCCATTTCACCATTATTTTATATTACGTTGACAAAAGAGTAAAGTTCAAGACAAGACATTGCAAATGTTTATTCTGCAGACTAATCAAAGTTTATCTTTGGTATTCAAGAGATAATGGAACATGCTTAGCTTGTATCTTAAAAGTTAATTACTTTTAGTAAATTTCCTTTGTTCATATTTATTTTCCTTGTTAGATAAAAGCATTATCTCAAATTATACGCAAGGATTAAGAAAAATTAGAGTGTAACGTTAACATTTACTTACCCAGTTGGGCCATTATCTTTTCCA
>JAQFXM010002691.1:0-23464 GCA_034693345.1 Entomobrya multifasciata
TGGATTAATCTATATAATAAGAAGTAGGAAAGAAAAGAAGGAAGGAGAAAGTATAGAAAAGGAAAACATATGCTGTTGTTGTAAGTTTCTCTTTACCCCAATCTTATCTGTAGTATTTGCTATCATGATAGTAACGATGGCTTGGTCACACGGTATATTAGGAGTCAGCATGAAGTGTATTCAGATAAAACTTGAGTTTTTAGAAAACCAGTCTCACCTGTCTCTCTTAGCCAGGTAGAAAGGAACCACAGGAAATGTAAAGGATTATGACATTTAAACTTAGAGCCCAGTATGAAAACACGAAAAAGTTTGTTTATTCTGTGCTTTTTACGTAAGTACCTGGCTCAGTTTAAAGGAAGTACAACGATACGATAATTATCTTGAACGTAAACAAGAAAATAAGCCGTACACAAAATCATAAGTAGTATTTTCAAAACAACTTTTCATCATTTTCATCGAAGATCAAAAAGTAGTAAGACACGATGTTATGATGATCACGAAGATGATGATGATGACATTATAGTCTTTTGTTGGAAGCAGAAAAGTGAAAAAATATACCTATACAAAATACACACTACACATGTTATAGAAAGAACATACATACACTTTGAAAAAACCGTGCATGATAATGATAACCCTTATTTTTGGTTCAGTTCAGATGCTGTTTTGCCTGCTTACTTTTTTTTGCACTCCTCGTGCACTTGATTTAACCTAGACGAATGTCAGGTGCATGTACACGTAAATGTGCTTATCAAAAAACTATGCATATTGAAAGTAGAAAGTATATAGAAAGTGAAGAGTGTTGAAGTATAGTTTTGTTGTTATTATAACATTGGTGCTCATTTACTATCATCTCTCATGTGTAGTCTCATGAGTTTGGTGGGACCAGAGAGTGAAAACTCAACTCTGCAGTAGACGTGGTACGAGACTCTGGCGTCGTAGTAGTTTGTAATACGCTGCGTTACGTAGCACAAGCACAACTGGTGAAAGTCGTAGAGGAGCAACGGCAGAAACCAGATTTAGCTATGGTAACCATTTGCGTCATCAGAGTCGGGGAAAGAGAGAGAGAGAGAGGGAGAGAGAGAAAGGAAGAAAGTAGAAAAGGAAAAGAGCTCTCTCTTTCCCTCTCTCTCTGTGGCTGGTTGTGTGTGTATCCATGTGTGTGCGGTGACTGCTGGGATGGGATGATGATTATGATGACGATGAGGATACGGTGCAAGTAAAAGTAGTATGTATAGTGGGCATATAAGAAGAAATATGTATTTACACATAAGATATTATGTTAAGGTAAAACTGGAGTGATTGTGTAAAAGTTGTACACAATTTTATGTATATATTTTGATAACCTTTGTGAATAGATACATTTGAATATTTATATGACTTGTGCTCTTGTTCATGTGTGTGTCCTCTGCTTCTCAGATGTGACCTAGCATAATAATCTGGGATTTCTGCACGAATGTCAGTCGAAGAGGAAATAGATAGGTTTTTGACCATTACTTCCAGGATAAGGTACATACAAACTTGTTACTATCGGGGCAACCTGATAATATTATGAGGTTAGGGCTTTTGTTGGAAGGTAAAATGAATACATGTGTGTTACGTACATACATATTGTATCCTTGAGCAGGGCAGGACGTTTTCAGTAGAAATTTGTAATGATGAGTTGATGTTGACTGCTTACGTTTTGCGAGAAAGTTGTTGTGTAAGAAGAAGTAGACGAGATGATTTAGTTATATCAGAAACTACTCTCAGTGGTTTGCAAACAAAAGGCAACAAGTTATACTTTCTGTCTTGGGGAAAGCTGATATTTTGTTATTTACTTATTTTTATTTAATAAGGATATTAACAATGTTTACTTGCTTTTCCAGTATCTGTTTACTATACTTTCTCTTTTCAAAGTAATTTTCGTAATTTCCTACATGCATCCGTTCATCTAGTTATCGTGATGATACGCTTGAAAGGAATCTGATTTTCATTTCTTATTGCTGACTTGTCATGATAATAGTTATAGTGACTTCTTACTGAAATACATACAAACTACTAAACACATGTCATGACTCATGTTCCAGTAAAATTGTAGAGAGATTTTCTTACGTTTTACTGGCCTAATAATTTATTATGTTCGATTCGCCCTGAAAACTTCTGTATATATACCACTTGCACATTTGTACATACATAAATATGTTTAAGTATAACAAATTATTATTGGTTTACTTTTTATAATATTCCTGATTCTCAAGCAAAAATATGCGTAAACAAATTCTAGAGGTTCTTGCCATCAAACTCATGTTCATGTAGGTATTCACATTTTGACCTTGATCTTCTGCGTGGATGCCTTGTCTGCTTGTGTATATGTTTAGTATCTATGCACTATGTTTTACAGGTAGATCATTGGGTTTCCTTTATCATGGGAAAATTACAGTGACATTACACGTGCATATCATATGAGGCAGAGTGAGAATCACTTTCACCACACAGTAGGAGAGCTTCTACTTTAATTTTCTCAAGTTCTCAAGCAAACTTGTTTGAAAGTGAGAGTGAAGCGGTGGTTTTATGGACTATTTTTAGGTTTTTTTAATACAATCTTTATCATCCGAGTTTCCCATGCATGTGCAATTAGGTTTTGAAATATAAACCGAAGCATATATAACGACTTTTCTCAAAGCATACAAATAAAAACACAGTGTTTTCACTTTTCGCATACGTGAGATGCTTTCCTCTCTTTGCGTCATGCGTATGTAAATAATTCATGAAAAGAGAAATGTTATAAAACGTAGTTTTTTTCGCAAAGCAGTTTCTAAACAAACCATGTTATGAAATAACCCTTGAAACCAATTTGGTTAAACCAAAGAGCTTACTTGAAAGCACACGTTGCTTTAAAATATTCAAAATTGATGTTGATATATTTCCACCAGTGCATATATGTATTCAACATTAAGTAGTAAGTTATATGGTAAATATTTTAACAAAAATCATAATTAATTTGCATATTTTTCATTTGTTAACTTGATTGCGTGTCTGCTTACGCACGGATATAAATAGCCATGTAATTCCATATTATAATTGAAACGTAAGATGGATGGAGTAACATGAATCCTCCTTGATCTTTCACGAGAAGTGGAGTTAATGCAAATTCGTCGAATTGCATTATAAAGGTCGTTTAACAATAATGAAATGAGTTCATTTGAGCTCTAAACACGATTTTCTTGGTCTTATGGAATGTCTCAATGTAGAACTTTGTGGATTGTTGGTACACAGAACATACTTATATTTTTCAATTTAATTTCTTTTTGTTTGAATTCATTAAAGAATATCCGATGATGACGTACAAAGTACAAACGAATGTCGAAGTCCGGAAGTATGTAGCACTCGACAAGTTTATATAACTTAGTATCATAGCTTTCCTATAGACCCTAGAGGTCATACTCAAAAATAGATGACGTATAGTTGTAAAAAGGGTAATATAGGAAAGTGGAAATGCGTCTCCGGGAATGTTCTTCACGTAGAAAAATAGCTTACGGGTATTTTCATTTTTTAATTAGGTAAACGCAATGTACATACCTAAGTGAGATTTCCATTTATCCTTGTTATAGTCACACGTCATAGATCAAGAGATAAGTGTAATATTTCTTCTATATTACAACCCTCGACTGGTGACCAGTTCGGGTTTTTGTTTCTTTAACTGCACGTTTATTTTTTACGAGTGTCGTAACGAACGCCTCCGCATAGTTATAGTTATTTCGTGTGTGACATTGAACAGTTTTATCCTGTTGTTGAACAGTTGAATACGATAGTTGACCTGTTGACCATGAATGTAGTATAAGTTTAAATTGACGAGCTTTCTCCTTGACTTGTCTGTGTCTCTAAATGTTGGTTCTTAACCTGTTCATTGCATTGCATTGAGTGAAAGCACTTCTTAGATTTCATGTGTTGTAGAATTAGTGGAATCATATTTCACTGTACAAATTTTAGATAGCAAATGGTAACGTTAATGCATACATTTCTTTAAAGTCTAACTAGTCATTGAAACTAATGAGAGATTCCGTTTTTTCTTTTTTTCAGTTATTCAACTAATGATCAGCCATAATGGATTCTGGAACAGCAATTACCAGGACTTCAGCACGGACAATTTGTCCGACAAAAGGACTAGCGAAACTAAACTCGAAATTTTTGTGATATGGATATCGGAGACGACGAGACTGCTTTGATCCACTCCAAGTTCCACAAGGCCAAACGTGGGTTGCTCTCCTCCTCTTCATCCTTATCACACTCGTTTTCAACGACTGTAACAATCTCCAATCCAGTCGCAGCAGCAACATCTTCCACTGTTGTAGCATCATCTTCAGAACCCCCACCACCATCTTCGTCCTCATCATCCTCTTCATCTTCAACAGATGCCACACTGTCTGCAGACACGTCTACAGCGTCAGTAGCACCTGCATCACATCATCATGATCAAGGTGTGACTCATCTACAAACTAGTTTTTCCCCACTGACAATCGATCAGTCAGATCCCATCACTCCTCCAGCAACCACACTGGTGGAACCCCGCTTGCCAGATTTTCAATCGGCTTCAGATAATTTTCATCAGCAAACTGCGTTCGCGCAACACCAACAGCTTATTCATGCAAATTTTGAAATCTCACCTCAACACATTCCAGTTCAACTGCACCAACCACAGTACAGTGTCGGTAACGTGCTTGCTACAAGCCCTACAACTTTCGGGACCAATATCGTTGGCGCACCTAGCTCACCTTCTTCCGTCAGTAGTTATCCATCATCATCGTCTTCTGCTGCATTAGCTAGTTGCAGCTCGTCATCGTCCTCCTCATCTTCAGGAATCGTTATAAGTGGAATTTTGGGAGTTCCATTACCTCCACCTATACAACCCACACTGTCCATGCCAGGCACTACAAATATTCACGGTAGAGCAGCAGTAGAGCAGGTTTTTAGGTTTGATAGTACAGATCGAGAGCGATACTTATGCAGCGCTATTTCGGAGGAAGACGAGGAAGTATTCAGCCCTGGTCCGTCCCCATCATCAATCTCAACAAGATCATTTGACTCACCTCATATTGTTTTGGACTCACCAAGGATCACTATCAGTCCATTGAGAATTGAAGACTCGCCTCCGGGTATTCCGACCACTCTAACGCCATCACCAATCATGGATAGTCAAAACAGACTTTTTCCAAGGGTCCATACAGGCCTGGCGGTTTTACCACCAACTACAAATATTGACCAGGCAAGGTGTCTCTTTGGAGTACCTTCATCGCCAGTGTCACCACTGACACCGAACACACCGCTTTCTCCATCTCCACTCTCGCCGCATGAGCATATGTTTCAACAGGGTATTTTAGAAGAGCTATATCGTCGCAGGTAAGCCTTTCATTCTGCCTTTTGACGCGTCATCTCTCGAAGTAATGCTTAGACTCGGGAACTAAGTTTTCATGATTTTATCTTTGAATAGGTGCCATTCGGATTCTGATCTTCCATGCTTACCAGACTCCCCTAAGCTTGAACCTACAGACTTGAGTGTAAAGGCAAGCTCGCGACCTTCACAGCGGAATAAGAGATGGATACCACATCCGTTAGTAATGCCAGCCATCAAATCTGGCTCACTAGAATCGGACCAGTCGACACCTCAGGACTCACCACTAGATTTATCTATGAAAGGAAGCAGGGAAAGATTTGGTAGTACACCTAGTTGTGACAGTTTTGGCACTTCTCGGTCCATATCTTCCTTAGTCATTCCTCCTCATACACATGGGGGACCTCCATCTCCAGGTAAAATGAAGATTTTCATCACAGCACACAATACATTTTGCATATATTTGCATAAATTTTGGATCTTTAAAATTCAATTTAATCTTCATGTACATACTAGTAACTATAATTGCATGTGTGTAAAAATTTGCAGGAGTACACGTTATATCTCCAACAACCCGACATTCGGTCGCTTTAAGATATAATCTTGAAGTATCTCCAGTCAGAGAAGAAAATCGGTCTGGTACTGACATGGGATTCGTTTGTCCGGTTTGCGGCCAAGTGTTTAGTCTCCACGATAGGCTTGCGAAACACATGGCGTCTCGCCATAAAAGCAAGCCTCATGATCCAAACAAAAGCTATCCTTGTGAAGTCTGTCATCGATCTTTTGCTCGAAGTGATATGCTCACACGTCATGTAAGTTTATAAGTAAAATTGTCACTGTCTCTCTATTTTCTTTTTCCAAGTTGATGTAACGGTGTATTGTGCATAGGCCACATTAATGCAAGCATGTAACAATAGATCCTGGTTCAATGGAAACATCTCGTTATCTCGTATTTCTTTTTTCCTCTCTGTACAGGTTCGTCTTCACACAGGTGTCAAGCCATACACGTGCAAAATGTGCGGCCAGGTCTTTTCAAGGTTAGTGAATGCAAAACCCTAAGCTAAAATAATCGATTTTCATACATTTTGTTCCTTCTTTTCCAAATTTTCGATGTATTGCTTATTGCTTCATGGTATACTTATTGGTATTTTTTATGTGATTCATATAGGTCCGATCATTTGAGTACTCATCAAAGAACTCATACAGGTGAGAAACCTTACAAATGTCCACAATGTCCATATTCTGCTTGTCGAAGGGACATGATTACGCGTCATTTGCGAACACACACTCGCAACAGTTCATCCTCATCTTCAGATCTCATGAGTGGAGGCAACACAAGTACTCCTACTTCAACTTCTTCTTCAGAACCAATTATTGACGACCGGATTATAAAATCAGAGTATTCCAGACCACCATCCTCATCTTCCAGCTTTGCTCCAGAGTCACCGACGCAGATGTCTCCAGCACTAAACCTGGGATCGCTCTCTGTTCATTCTCCACCGCCGTCATCATAAAAATTATACTCTAATTCAACACAATGACCAAAACTGGTTTGAAAAGCTTTCACGATACTTTTTGGTACTCATATATACATTTGGCTATATACATAGTTATCAGAAGATTGCTGGGCAATCTGTTTAAATGCGTGAATTTGAGCCAATGTAAAGTCTATCCAAATAGGCAAAAGAAAATCTGTTTAAGGAGCAGATTTAAACTCTTGAAGGGGTTTTGTTCAAGTAGAAACTGTTGAGACGAATAAATATTATTTATGTTAAAACCATTGTTGAATTATAGCACCAAATCAAGGGATGCTGGAGCATCTTATATTTTATATAGTAAGGATTATGCACTATGTAAAAGGGTTGATGGCCACAATCGATTGGAATCAAATCATTAATGGTTCTGGGAACTGTTGAACTACCTGCCAGCCAACACTGCTTGCAGTGTTGAAACAAACTGTGTTTGTATCTCTATATCTGCCATCATCACTCATTGTAAAATTTAGCAAACTGACATCAGAAGCCCGAAATGAAGTTAAATGAGAGCTTTCATATAACCCGGCATAAAATTTTAGGAAGATTATAGATTATTCGTGGAAAATTATTGGTGTATCCACATCTCTTGAAAGAATGTATAGTATGCATTTAACTTCAATGAAAGTAAAATCGTGTGCTGGTAATAGAAGTTATGGTACTGAAATAAGATGATTTAAAATATTATTTGGAACGCGAGTGTAATGTACAAAATCGATTGAGATGAAACTGAATGTAAGTTAATTCTTCGTTTACGGTGTATCGATTTTATAAAAGAAATTAGCGATGAGTTTTAGAATGAAGCACTTATAAAATTATACAAAGCTTTCACCTCGGTTTGAGCAATTAGATTAAACAAAAGTCTCAAAAAAATCTATTTGTAGTTTGCCCCAACACAAAATATGAGCTACTAGCTACCTTTGAAAGATCTTACTTAAGTAGGAGGTAATAAAATTAAGTGCAAGTGAAGAATGATTACTTCATATATTTGTATAAGTACCTGCGACAGTGATGTCTTGCGGTGCGACCTGCGAAAAAAGAGAAATTTCATTCACACTTTTTATATTTATAATTAGAAAAAAAGACTTGGCACAAAATTTTCACTCACATTATAATTCAAGGTTTGCACACTGCAAATTTTTCATCGCCCATTATTAAAACAGATATAAAATATGTAATTGGTCCAAATTAATTATATGGCACAATGTAGCTGAATACAAAATACAATGATTTTTTAATGCATAGGCACCTGACCAAATGGGGAAGGACTGTCTCTTGAGTATAACCTGAAGGTTGAAATGCAATCATGTTATTTGACATCATATATAGCATTGTACAAAATTTGATTGTTTACCAAAAGGTCGCACATTTTATTAATATTGGAACAAGACGGGGTCAAAGTTAAAATCGTCATTCGGTCCCTCATTACGACTTAAAATATTCATTGTTCATGTTTTTATTTCATCTGTCGTACTCCAGATAATGTTTCTAGAAAATTAAAAGAATTAGCTTGAAGAATCAGTAAATAGCAATTAGTGTAAAAAGATATGCTACGATACTTTATGAAAAGTCACAAATCCATTGAAATTGAAACTATAATCAAAAATGCTCAAAACGTTGTAAAAGCGGTACCTACTCTTTTCTAATTTTGCATGCACACAACTTATCGATTCCTAAATTTTTCTGTAAAGTGCAGATTCTCTCTAATTCATAAATTCTTCGTATTGTACGTACTTATCAAAAAGAGTATATTTGGTGCAAAAAGTTCAATTGCAACTCATAGTAAATTACAATTGAACTATTTATGTTCATGGATTGTCGCCAATGTACTATGGACTATTTTAAGGGATTATTTCAATGTAAAACGTGTACTGCGTTTCTAAATTACGTAACAGAGCTGCAGTTAATGTCTTGTGTAAATTAAATGTTTTTCGAATAAAACTTTAAGCTGTCAATGCAAAAAAACCCTAAATGCATGGTTCAGCAAAACTTTTGCTACTGCGCAATTGATGAAAAAAATCATACAAGTAGCCACAAAATGGAGATATATACAAATCTTGAAATTTGTTTTGTTTTTGGGATGAACTGAAAAGTGTCAGAGAAAGTCAGGTTAGAAATACGCTTATATCGCAGTCGCAATTTACGTCGATATTAATAGAATAAGCGCAATGTTCTCTCTCAACTAACAATATTTAAAACTTTAAAACTCATACTTACAGATTGGTTTTAATGCATACGCAACGAATTATTTCAGCAGCACTGATTAATTTACAATTTATTTGATTGTATGATTTTCAAAAAATTACGCAACTGGCGCATTCTAGTCCTGAGTTTAATGTTCAGTTATTAAGCTGTCTAGCTATTTTTGTATCCAAAACTAAACAAAATTAATGTAACGCAATTTAAGCTTCAATTTGAAGTTATTTTTGAAACGATATCAATTCAATTCTTGCCATATATAAATTAAAAATTCATTCAATGCAGTGCTCAATCAGCATTAAAAAATCAACAAATATCAAGTTAATAGTTGGTCAGTATGAAGGTCTATTTGGCGCGTTAACTTGTGCAGGTTAGGGGATAAAACTCAAAATTTTATCGGAGTAAACGTCTCTATATAAAATTACTTAAATGTTTTAGACTCCTATTTTGGAATCTCATCTTAAAGTGAATTCATAAGTGTGCCATACTAATAATTATTGTAACAACCTAAAAATGCTATGATTTTATTGTAATTTGATGTATGTCCAAACTGTATTTGTGTATCTTAATGTGAAATATAGTCAAAATAGGTACATATTAAGACTTTTCTTCTAATGGTTTTATTACATTATATACTTATAATTATAATTAAATAAGTTTAAATTTAGATATTGTTAAAAATAATTGTGTCTAAATTGACATATTATTTCCTAATGTAAGACGATAGTGGAAGAGAAGCAATGCGAAACAATGCAAATTTTGTTTATAGGGGAAAATTTCCGACGTTTAGAAGTAAGATGTCTATTGGGTTGAAATCCTTTCTCCTTCGGTTTATGGGAAGTACAATTTTTATTTCACGAAGACGACGGCATCCTTCTATTCATCTCACACTTACATGTAACAATTTAGAGATCTGAAATGTACATTGATATTGTCCATAACTAATAGACCAAATACAGAGTGACACGTAACGTAACAATAACCAAGTTGTCGTACTAGAATATATTCAAATTATATCGATTGTCGACATCTGCTTTAGATTTATCAACGTTCCCCCGTGATTCCTTAACAAAGTTAATTTATTTCAGTTTCTCTCTTTAAAATTTGATAATTAACACATGCAGTTTAGTGGATTGTGTTTGAATGAAACACTGATTATAAACGAGCTTAGGCTTATATATGTGTACACTTTTTGACCTGACATTTTCAACTAAAAAATTTGCAATTATTATCATTATGAAACTCTACATACTATATATTCAATTTTTATATACCAGCACAAAGCAAACAATACAGAAAACATTCAAAGTACTGTTGACTATCTCTCTGTTGATCAGTTGATTGTTTTACCAGCAGTCTTTATACAACAATAACAATTCTTTTTTTAGAACAGTTTTCCCATATTTTCCACAAAAGACTTCCCTGTTCAAATATATTTAAAAAGGGAATTCCAATGAACTTTGAATACAAATATGATGATGATAATATTTTTTGCTATGATTATTAATGTATCAGTTACTGATTAAAAATACTGTCTTCATATTAGTGAAAGATATCAAATACATGATAAGGTGGGGCTGGTTGAAAGAGCGCAGTGCGTTCTATATCCTCCTTTTATTTTACTTATCTTGAATAAATATTTATAGATTATAGTCATTGATATATATTAAATATGATTGTGTACTTTATAGCAAGTAATTAAATTGTATTATTTCATATCGTATCACGATCTGTTGTATATTAAAAATGTAGATTTTAAAACATTACATATTGTAACTGTAGTAGGTTAAAATGTTTATAGTTTATTATATAATTCATGTCAATTACACTATTAATCTGAGAGTATAAATGGTTGTAGTTTTCACATGTCAACAATCCTCATGTTATTCATCCGTTTATGTGTCGATTTAATCCTGAAACGATACTCTTTCCTTTAATGGTCAAATGAATTAACTTAATCGAAAGATGTATGTTGAAAATATTGCATATCCCGATGATGACCGTTATAATGTGTATGATACCCTTTCGTTAGAAATATATGCTCTGTGTCATAAATATAATGTTTCATTGAAATTACAGTGGCCGTTCAAATCAAATTGATAAGCTAGATTTTTATTATCTCCTTGTTTATTTTATACCAAAGATTTATATTCATTAAATATTATGTTTTTCATACCTTCACTGAATGGAAGATTTTGTGTAAAAGCAATGGATTCCTTTCAGTTTGGAAGAGTTGGAAAGCAGAAACTCAAACATCTTTGCGGAGAAAAGTTTTGGTTATCATTGGCTCAATAGATGATATTAAAAAAGAACTTATTAATATATTATATGTAATGAAACACTATATTATATATCATGATATTTTTCATGTCCTGATCTCGTTGTACCTGTTTCAAAAATACTAAAAAAAGAAAATAATTTTTCATTATAAGTAGTAGTGATATATATGTATCAAAACACAAAACCAGTCTCTTTTAGACTCAAAATTGTATAATATCATCATGATTAAATATTTACTTAGTTTCATTGTTATTGTAAAGCGAACAAATTTAAAGAAACTTACGACAAAAAAACATATTTTCTGAAGACATTTTTTTCGTTCATCAATTACTCTAGTTGAAAAGAGCTCCCCATCAAAGAAAAATTTGACAGGAATGCAAAATTTAAAAAGCGTTTTTCATCAAATAATAAAATGTTGGTTGATTTTCAAAGTAGCAAATTTTCAGACGTTATTTTACCAAGAAATACGATCAAATTTGACCAGGCATTCAAAACAAATGTAAAATACAAAACAAAAGTATGTGTATTCGCTGTAAATTTTGAGATGTTTAATACGATATTCATATGTAATTTGCATGTAAACGTATATATATGTGTGTACAGACGTGATATACTTAAGAAATTGTTATATGAAAAACAGTAAAAATAAATTATATGTTTTTGATTTATTTAAAAAAGATACGTCACCTTTTTAATATTTATTCACAAAAAATCATATTAAATTCAAAGCAATTCACTAAAGCTTGTTCGAAGTATCGTTCTTTCGTAGTTAAAATATATTTTTTCCCAGTTGAATACTGAGACTGATGAATACTGATAAAATATCTTTAAAACTAGATATTAGAACCGTAATAATGTCAAAAATCACATAAAATGTTCACAGCACACTAAAAACTATACTGACAGCAGTTTTGGTTAGTGCATCACAACTACTTTATCATCCACAGCGACGTACTTGTAACGCCGTGCCATAAAGCCATATATTATCGCATCTACAAACATGCAGCCCCCGAACACGAAAAATTCTATTGCCTGCAAAAATATGACCATGGAATAAATTAATTTTGCATACTAAAAATTTTCCGTTCATAATCATAAGATGTATTGCTGAAATTGAGACCCCACTCACCTGAGACCCCTGTCCGTGATTTTGAGCTGAGATAATTACTATTAAATTACCACATGCATTCATCAAATGCCAAATCGCTTGCACAACACTTCTCATACTTGATGGAGCCTAAAAAATTTCAAATCATCGATAATCTTTTATTTTAACATTTAATGAAAACCGATCATCTTAGAAAAACAAAAAAGTCCCTTACTTCAGTGTATGCAAACTCCATTCCACTAACGATAAACAATATTTCCCCCCAAGCCATTAAGATATATTGAGGTAAAAGCCAAAGAATGTGGACATCATTAGGCGGTGTTATTGTCACCAATTGAAACTTCAGAATATTATTTTGTGCGTCTGTATACACGATGAGATTGTAACTGCCTCCGTTAAGCAAACTGAGTTTGTTGTCTATGTTGAGCTTTCTCTTGGAAGATTGGAGGCTCACGGTATACCTTACATTGAGAGATGTAAATTTTCAGCATAAATTTACCAAATACATTGGCAATTTTAGAAATAAAATCATTAAGAAACAAGCACTTACTCGTTTTCGTCAATCTCTTCCGTTTCAGAGTAAAATATATTACCCATTTGCCAAAGATCAAATGTTTTGGAAAGTTCCTCCTCTACAGTGGTCACAGTTACTTTCAAATCTTCTAGATCCTCTTTGAAGTGGGATTGAACGTGAGCATCTCGCTCAATTATAAATCTGCAATGTATAAAAGAGTTTACTTTTAAAACTTTACAGGCATGTATTTGTCCAAAGCATGTTTTTCCAGCGTAATACCACGCAAGGTCGATATGATGCACAATTGGTTATTTACCGTATTCTGGCATTGCCATCTTTAGACTTCTTGTAGTCATCTTCGAAAGGATACACATTAACATTTAGTTTTGAGTCATCAGTGAGCTTTGATATGGTCAGAGACTGGAACTCTTTTGGAAGTAAACTCTTTTCTCCAATCCACTCCGATTTCACGGGACATTTCCCATCCACCGTTCTAACGATAAGTAAAGCTGGATTTTTGAACTTTATCGATGGAAGTGTTAGAAAACTGTCTGCGCCAACAGTGTTATTATAAATTGTTGAAGTGTCCGACGAATTGGTCCATACTGTCACAGGACACGGCATTGCGTTGACCAATGTTAGAACTGTATGATCTGTAGCAGGCCGAGTTTTGATTGCTGGCTAGAAATTTCAAATTGAGAATTATTGTCAGCTTTTAATGAGAGAAAATGTGACTTATAGCAGCCTACCTCTATCTTCATTTCTACAAGACCTGCAACGCCGAAGGACGCAGCGGCTAAAATCCCACCAATAACCATTCTCTGAAGTGTCCGAAGTCTAATGCCAAACTTAGCTAAAACGGGGTACACCACCCAGTTGAACATCGGAAGGGAAATGAACATCAAGATAGCATTGCTGACCTGCATTTGATCAGGCTTAATTGAAAAATCCCCAATCGTGCCTTTCATTCTTGTTGCTTGTAGTGTCCATCTACTTCCCTGTAAGTTGCATAACAAAATTCTCTATGAGGCACGTTCCATGTTAAAACATTGAAGTTAATTTCCTTATATATGAATTGCGTGTGTTTAATTACAAGTTGTTCATAAAGTGCAAAAAACATTGGTATAGGAAGGAAATATGGGAGAATACGCAATAATCCTTTGGTGTCAGCTATGATTTCCTGGTCAAAGGAATCTGACGCGGAGTCCAACCAATGACTTGATGATTTCTTTCCTTTGCCTCGGTTAGACAAAGCATGCTGAAGATACACAAAATGTTATATAAGATTTCTTAGAACATATTTCTGTGCGTGTTGATGAATGAATAAAAAAGTCTCATCTTACAGCGACACACTTTGTAACTTTGACAAGCATATTTCCATTTGGTTTGGTCACTTTATAGAGAGGTTTCCCACACATGAAAATCACTATTGCAAGTACATTGATTATATAGCATTTTCCACTACACTTTTACAGGAATTTATGCATACGCAATTGCTAATTGGAGGCTTACACACTGCAAATATCATAGTCATCGCTGGCACTCCAAAAGCCAAAGGATAACAATTGTCCATTCCAAAACAGGAAACATCTCTTCTAAAAACAGGCGTGATGACAGTCGACACCATATTTCCAATCGTT
The DNA here is from genome assembly GCA_034693345.1 of Entomobrya multifasciata. Classification (NCBI taxonomy): domain Eukaryota; kingdom Metazoa; phylum Arthropoda; class Collembola; order Entomobryomorpha; family Entomobryidae; genus Entomobrya; species Entomobrya multifasciata. Next base: position 14,645 of record JAQFXM010002691.1, read on the forward strand.
ACAACGAAAAAGAACACAGAAAAAAACTGGGTAAGTTGCTTGGTTTGCTCAGGAAGTACAAATTGCTCACCGCCAAGTGGAGCCTATTTTCCGAAACGAAAGAAAATTTTAACGTTACAGTCCTTTACAACTGTTTTTATCATGCATTCATAATTGTACGAACTCAAATAAGTCCTCACCACACAAGGCTTCATTCCGGAAGTGCCGATCGCCATCAGGAGTAAGCCGATGAAGAAAAATACCCTATATCCAACAAAGAACTAGTTTGCCTAATCGTTTTAATAAAAATAAAAATAAACTACTATATAAATGCAGTACATACTTTGTCGGTAAATGTAATGGAGGTACTGAAGACAAGGCCAAAGTTATGTTTCCAATTGCGAATAATATCGACACGTATAAAATTGTCTTGAACTTTCCAATGAAGGAATCTGAGATGACACCCCAAAATATCTGCAAGTGCAAGCATTGAATATATGCATGACATTTTCCAACCACGTTTTTACACTAGTTTAAGAATTACGTTTTTACAGGAAGTCCGTAGCAGAGCATGAGAAATATGTGGTAGTAGGATGTGGCCTGATTTTCAGTGAAAGTAAGTACATTTCTCATGTAAATGGTCAGCACCGCTCTCATACCATAGTAGGAAAATCGTTCCGACAATTCTGTGGCCATTATGAAGAAAATTCCTTTGGGATATTTAATTTTCTCCGGGTTCATGTCTTCCTGAAAATATCATTACATATATTTTCAAACCTTTTGGTCTGCAGACATTTTCAATCATTAGAAAAAATTCTTACCACATCCATTTGCTCCATTTTTCCTTTTTCCGACATCGATCCATGATTCCTCATTTTTTAAACGTTTTGTTGCGGAAAAGTTTGAAGTTTATAAAATTTACGATAACTGAGACAAATTTACAAAAAATCCTTTGAATAAAGATCACGTAGTCGCCATTGCTGTTAGGAATACTCACTCCTGGGTACGTTTGCCCTTTAACCAGAAAAAATATAGCAGTTTGATCTTGATCACAAGATTATAGATTGGTTTAGATTACTGAACAATGCAATGCAGTACAACCAAATTACTCAATCAATTATCACTACTCGTCGAAATTGCAAAATGACAATAGATTGTACATTGTAATAAAAGATTGTGCAATATACAACATACTGTTTTGGAATCATGGTTCATGATTTAAATTGCAATATTAAAAAATTTATTGCTTATTCTTGGCTTGTCAATCATGTAAAGTACATGTTGGAAAAGCTCTAAACTTCACGTGGTAAAGATAAACTGCATAAAAAGCTGTTAACAACTAACGTCAACCTATACACCTTGACATTTTCAACAAGTTCTCTCTGTACAACGTACATTATTTGTGGACGTGCTACTTGATACACCTAAAGATAAACGAGCAAATCGTATTTATTTATATACAAAGAAAAAAATCTGTATATAAATATTTTACACACGAAGACAAACAAACTTCTCTTTTAATAACTTCCAGTCTGGATTTAGGTTCAAATAATAAATAAAGCCAGTAAAAAGGAGACAAAACTGATTTTTCTTTTCATGAGGTCTATATTTAATGCACTTGTTATTATCAATATCCCTAATCTTTGTTGACGCAATGACATAAATGGCCGGTAACAGCTTTCAAGCCAGTATCACTGTACATGCATATCAATTAATGTAATTTGATATACGCTTTACACTTTAATGGCCTATAGCTCTCGTTAGCTCCTGTCTTATAAGTTGCCAGTTGTCAATCAATTTAAATAGATACACTCCTAACTAAAATTATTACAGCCAAAATCCAACCTAGAAAATTATAACTAATATAGCGAATGACTAATTAGTACATACGTTATTTCTTATTATCTTACCTGTTGTTCATTCAAGCCATGCAAACCCAAACTAAAGTTAATTAGATATTGCACTGCTCCCTTTTCTGTTAGCTTGATATTTTGCAGTCACAATGTCGATTTTCTGTTTAGAACTACCGAGTAATTCAATGATCTTCCACGTTTCATATACCTTTTTGTGAGAAACTGTCAGGTGAAACTGTTATGTAGATTAGAGTTACTTATCATCAGTATATGTACAATGTATAATATTGTTACTGTTAAATTTTGTCAGGAACATAATTTCACATGACGCTCGCCATCGAAATAATTTGATGTGCCATTAACCTTCTGATGATCTGTTAAAGAATTCGTCTGCTGATTAAGCTGCCGATCACGCTCCACTAAAAAATCAATGTTATCTTATCCTTCTTACGTAGAACTGAACTTTTGCCTAATTGATACCTTCAATATTGAATACAATCCATTCATGCGTCGAGAAAATAACTATGTGGTTAATAAAATAAAACATTTACAATGTCACATGCACAAGAATTACATGGAAAGGCATATTTGTGACTGTTAAGGTTGAGATAACGACTTGTTTGGGCAAAAAAAGCACAAATCACTTTCGAATGAATCGGTGAAATTATGGAATTCGATTCTGCTGAATTTGTAATTTTTCTAGTGGACAACTAGAAAAAACTGGGAAAGAGCGAAGGTTATTTAATCAATGTGCTGCTGATGTGTTTTTACTCTCTCGTTAAAATAGATTTATGCTTTTTTTTTAATTTGAATCAAGCATGATTTTTGCTTTTTACCTTCAACCTTTGTTATGCAGTCATTCGAAGCGATACATTATTTTGCATGTGTGACAATCATGATTTCCACATGATGATGGATAATGATGATGAATGTGGTGAAATAGACTAAACTATATACACAATCACAGTGCTTTCAAGGGCATTACTCTTTGTCTCGAAGAAAATGATTCAAAAATAATATGAATATGTACAGATATTTCTGGTACATTTGGTCATTAGTCAAATGACTAACGTATGCTGATGAAAGTATTTCATGTTAATTTTTTCTGTTAATTGATCCAGCTTGGTCATACTAGACTGCATAATTTTAGACCCCATCTCATCAGTATTTTGGTATTTATTTAACTGACTGGAAGTTGGTAAGTATATTCAGACAACGTTACCTTTATTGAAAGCCAACACCAAGGCTAATCGGGCATATGTACAAAATTTACCATGTGAAAATAGCTGTGTAATAATATAATTAAATTAACTAACTTGTTAGATTTTACCAACTATTTCTCGGGGAGCCATTACAAGGGAAATGGGAAACCTGTAGAATTGAAATGTGCCAGTTAGTGGTATTTCATTTTGAACGATGTAGAGCAATACCAAAATAGAATGTTATGCAATGACCACGCAAATTCTCACGATGCCCCAAAAACCGATTTGACATTTTTAGCCTTTAAAAATGTAAAGTTGCAATCAGTTTTACCTTGAGAGTTGTCTAATTGCTTGTTTTAACAATTTCAGCCAAGTCGAGGAGTTTTGGACATGTTTTACTACTTGTTTTAAATCTCGACGTAACATTTATGTGGTGAGCACTGATCACTGGTCAGATTCAAACGATATTTAAGAGGAGGATAAACTATTGAATATGAGAAACATATGAATTTTTAGGTACTTCTGTTTTGTAAAATATAAAAAAGTCTTTGAAGTAGCATTTAGAAAATGCATTTATGATTTACAGCAAACACGTTCGGTGCTCACCTCTAGATAATTAACTTGACTGCTATACTTCATGTAAATTAGATAGTTTTGATGAGGATAAGTATTACAGATGCGTATGCTAATATTTTTACTACTACATATCAGAAGTATGGAATGAATGACTCATTCAGGACCATTATGGTCAATCCCGTCTAAAAATACAAAAAGCGTTGTTATGCGTCGTCTTCCTCCATCTCCAGACATCACTGGAATGATTGTGGAGTTATCGATCGATGACGGCAGAGATTCGTTTCGTTCAAAGTGAGACTGCAGGGCAGTCGCGGTAAAAATAAACATAAAGACGGCAAGGCCGGCTCACCCATATCCCCGTACCTCACAGCCCAAGATCGGTATTGTTTAATCGAAACGCATGTTCGGCAGAGAGAGTTTGATTTAAAAATGTTTAATTGTTCATAAAATTACTTAAATACGTTAATTAACCAAAATTTAAAGTGTGTGTTTGATGGAAGGGCCTCACATGCGACATTGAAACCGTTTAAAGTGGTAAGTTAGCAAATATAATTACGATTGGTTGGTCGGGTGTGAAGTGAAAATATTCACTGTAAACTGTTGCAAAGTTTAATTATTTAAATTAGTTAATGCAACGCAATTACATAGAAATGAACTTGCAAATTTGTTTTTTGTAAAATCTTAATTAGCTCGGAGCAACCCTGAATGGGAAACGAGCAGGCCAGACAAAATCGCTGAAGGCGGAAAATATTACTTTTACTCTATTACGGTGCCTAGTTTACATACAGGTATTCAAAACTTTATATGCTGAATGCATTTTATAAGCAAATTAAATGATATATGTTAGTGTCTGAATGACAAATGACTAACAGTCTGAATGACAAATGACTAACAGTCTGAATGACAAATGACTAACAGTCTGAATGACTTAATTTCAATTAGGCACGATATGAGTGACCAAGAAGAAAGTGGAGCTTATCTGCAGCAGCTTGGAGGGCTGACTGCTTCTGTAAGCCGTCACGAGGAAACACTGAACAGCCTGAAGGGCGTACCCTCATTGTTGAATGACATGGCGTCTGTACTAGGCCTTAAAACTGGACAACGAGATGCTGAACGCACTTCTTCAAGAGGTGACGATGATCAGAATGGTTCCGATGGTAGTCAATCTGAGGTGGATTTTGTACAGCAAATGATGAATTCATCTTTCCGTAATCAGCAAGAAAAATCTGAAGAGCCAGACCTCGATGAGGAGCTCAAGTTGGCATTCCAAGATTGTGAAAAGGGATTAGACGTAGGTCCACCAGTCCACCGAACTGTTGCAGATGCATTTAATCGTACTGTGAAGCGGCCACTGTCCAAAGAGACCATTGCGGAATTAACTTCCAAAATTAAGATCCCCGAAAATTGCCAGTTATCCGTACCCAAGGTGAATGCTGAGATTTGGTGTCACCTATCAAACAAGACAAAAATCAGTGACCTCAATTGGCAGTCTCTTCAGCAAAACATTTCGTATGCCATAACAAACCTGGCCATTACCTCGAATATTATTTCGAGTAAAGTTGGATCAGCAGAAATCTCTTCACCAATGGCAACGCAGATCTTACGGGCTAACATGGACGCAGCCAATATGTTGGGAAATGCAATGCAACAAATCAATCTTAAACGGAAGGCAGAAATCAAGCCTTTTCTGAATTCAGATTTCTCTGGCATATGTTCCAGTAATGTTCCAGTGACTCAGTTTCTCTTTGGGGACGATTTGAAAGAAACTTTGAAGAATTCCAAGACGGAATCTCTTGTAATGAAGCAAACATTTACAAGACGTAACTTTAGAGGAAAACCGTACGAGTTTCGGGTCACCGGCACCGGCCATGCAAGAAACTTCAATAACCAGCCATCAACGCAGTCGGCTTTAAACAGGCAACGCCCGCTTTGGCGACCACCACGACGTGGGAGCGGGTCCGGTTATCATCGCCATTTACCAGCAGCGCCACCACCGAATCAATTCCGCCGACAAGTATAGATAATTTAGAATCTGTAAGTAGTGCTGGAAAATTAGCGTTATATTATTCAGATTGGTGCAAGATAACAAATGATAAATATGTATTAGATTGTGTTAAAGGGTACAAGTTACCATTCACAAAGGAGCCACGACAACTAACTGAACCTCCATGCATTAAAATGAGTTTAGAAGAAAAATTCAAGATAACCACAGCAATTCAAAAATTAATGAGTACGGGTGCTGTCAAGGTTTCTTGTGAAGAGTCAGGTCAATTTATTTCTAATATTTTCTCAGTGCCTAAACAAGATAGTTCTATTAGGCTAGTTATTAATTTGAAACCCCTAAACAATTACATTGATGCTCCGCATTTTAAGATGGAGGATTATAGGACTGCAATTAACTTATTGCGGCCAAATAATTTCATGTCAGTTATTGACCTTAAGGAAGCTTACCATTGTATTCCAATATCGATTGAATGTCAAAAATATTTAAAGTTTAGATGGAATGGTATTTTGTATCAATTTACATGCCTTCCTTTTGGCCTGAATATTGCACCATACGTTTTCACAAAGGTACTGAGACCTGTAGTAGCGCAGTTGCGAAAGCAACGATGGCAGTCAGTCATATTTTTAGACGACTGTTTAGTTTTTGGCTGTACTAAAGAAAAATGTCGAAAGAATATCGAATGCACAATTACAATTTTTGAGAAGCTAGGATTTACCATTAATAAGAAAAAATCTCAGTTGACACCTTCAAAAGTAATCAGATTTTTAGGTTTTGTTTATAATACTGAGGATTACACTTTAAATCTTCCTAACGATAAAGTACAGATAATATTGAAAAAATTAATAGAGGTGCAACATGGTACTAAAATAACCATTCAAATGTTAGCTGAGTTAATTGGTATTTTGTTAGCTGCTTGTCCTGCGGTTCCATACGGCCCTTTGTATGTTAAGCAATTGGAACATGAGAAAAACGTAGCTCTACAGACTAATGATAATAATTTTTCTGGGTCAATGATTCTTTCCCATTGTGCCAAAGAGGATATTGAATGGTGGATCAATAATTTACCTCAAGCAAAAAATTCAATGTCAAAAGACAAATTTGATGTTATATTAACCACTGATGCGAGTCTCCGTGGTTGGGGTGGAGAAAGTGAAGGCAAAACCACAAAGGGATCCTGGGGTCAGAGTGAAAAGGAGCTTCATATTAATGAGCTCGAACTTCTAGCAATTTATTTTTGTCTGCAGGCTTTAATAGAAAAACCGAATATTAGAATTTTAATTAGGTGTGATAACACAACTGCAATATCGTATATCAATAATCAGGGCGGTTGCCGAGCCACAGGTTGTAATAAAATTGCTAATAACATTTGGAAATGGGCTGAAGGACGAAAGACTTTTATTTTTGCAACATATATTAATACAAAGATCAATTTAATTGCAGATGCTCTTTCACGCGAGGAAAGAGATTCTTCTGATTTTATGCTAAATAAAACATATTTTAGTCGTATCTGTCAAAGTTTTGGTAGACCTCAAATTGATCTATTTGCCACAAGGCTAACAACTCAATGCAAAGAGTTCATTTCCTGGTTTCCAGATCCCAGTAGTAGTGCTGTAGACGCTTTTACTGTGGTATGGCACAAGCGTTTTTACGCTTTTCCCCCGTTTTGTTTGTTGCCAAGAGTCTTAAATAAAATACTAGAAGACAAGGCTGAAGGAATAGTGGTGGCTCCTTTGTGGATGGCACAACCTTGGTACCCGTTGTACCTGAATTTATGTAAAAGTAAAATTTTAACTTTTCATTCCAAAAATTTGTTGTGGTGTCCTTATGAAAATAGAATCCACAGCCTCAGTCCTCAACTAACCTTAATGGCGGCTGTTCTATCAGGGAATCCCTGAAACTTACATGTCTTCCGGAAAATGTGTCCAAAATTCTTCAGTCAGCGAATTCTTCGGGAACAATTAAGCAGTATGATTCTTCGTTAAAAAGATGGTATCAGTTTTGTACATCAAATCATGTTGATTGTTATAAACCCACAATTGTCAATATTTTAAGTTTTCTATGTAAATAATATGAAGACGGGTTAGGTTACTCGTCAATTAATACAGCCAAGTCAGCAATATCAAATGTTTTAGGCAATCTAGACAATAATAGTATTGGACAACATCCATTAGTAATTAAATTTATGAAGGGGTTAACTCGGTTGAGGCCACCTTCCGCTCGTTATAATTTAACATGGGATGCTAATGTTGTTTTAGAAATGTATAAGTCATGGTCAGACAATCAATTTTTGGACCTTAAATTTTTAACACTTAAACTAGTAGGATTATTAGCACTTACGTCTGCGCAACGTGTTCAGACATTAGTATCTATTTCAATTAAAGATATTTCATGGGGCTCTCCTACTCAAATAGTTCTGCCTGCTATTTTAAAATGTACTTCAATTTCCAGACCAAATCCCGTAATTGTATTAAATGATTATACTGTAGAACCTAAATTATGTATAAATTCTTGTTTGAAGGAGTATGTTGCTCGTACGTCTGTAAATAGGAAAACTGATAAGCTACTTGTTTCTTACTTAAAGCCTCATAATCATGTAAGCTCACAAACAGTGAGCCGGTGGCTTTGTGCGTCTTTGTCAATGGCTGGTATAGACACTTCGGTTTACAAAGGTCACAGTTTCAGACATTCGTCTACATCTAAGGCATCAATTAATGGTGTGTCAATTAACTCAATATTATCTCGCGTCGGTTGGTCTCCAAAATGCACAACGTTTGCTAAATTCTATAACAGACCACTAGATAAAAGAACTGAATTTCAAGATGCTGTTTTAAAAGGTACATAAAATTTACATTGTAAAAAGGAAAAGTTTTAATGAATTTTGTTTTTAATAAATATAAAATACCAAAAAGGTAATACAGTCTAGTCCTATATATTTTTGAACATATTTTTTACTATATTCTGTAAATCCAACCAATCGTCTTGCTCGTCGTCCTTTGAACAACTCCACAATCATTCCAGTGATGTCTGGAGATGGAGGAAGACGACGCATAATTGAAGATTATGCGAGGGGTGATGCGAAGCATCACCCTGAAGCATAATCTATATTATGTGAGTCTTCCGGAATCGGAAGACATCACTGGAATGATTGTGGAGTTATCGATCGATGACGGCAGAGATTCGTTTCGTTCAAAGTGAGACTGCAGGG
>JAQFXM010002692.1:0-23460 GCA_034693345.1 Entomobrya multifasciata
GCTGTTTTGTTCAAATGACAGAGTTTTTTAAATATATAGTTTAAAAAGCAATCAAAGTAGTTAATCGATTAAGTATTACTATACATATAGCTATCCGTCGTCGTCGTCGTGTTAAATATATTAAGGTTTAGGGGAAATAATTAAGTTTTATAGTGAATCAAGTAAGGCAACGATACAATTTTAGTTTTTTGCCCGGTGTCTTCCACAAAAAAAACATTGAGAGTAAACTTTGTCGACATTATTTTTTTGGGAAATCACCTGTACACTGGCCTGGTACACTCTGGATCTCTAAGTCAAGTATAGAATTTAAATTGGCGAGATGATCAACGGCTGTAGTAAATAAAGTAGTTTATACAATTTCTTCGTACAATTTACAACGAAGTATCAACTTGCAATATAATTAGGGGAATAAAACAATATGAGGTAAGATGCTAGCTGTATATTTTACTGATTTAGTAACTGAATTTGATGCATTGGTCAATTAACTAATTTACTTTTAAATTCTTCTTTTCAGTTTTATGTGGGCATTATGTACATTCCTTTTGGGGGTGATAGTCGGGCTGTGTCTTGTGGCAGCTGGAGCTTGGTATGTCTTGAGCTACTTTTTCCATGACCCGGATAAGACTGCTGCTGGGGGAGAGGGCAGAGAACCGGAACAGCCTACATCAGCAACTTTTCAACTTCCACCGGTATTTTAACACTTGTATATAAATTATAAATGGTTTGTGTGTCAAAATCTGTAGAATAGTTGTGATAATAAGATTGTTTGTTTACTTGTTCTACAGGTGCTTCTTACAAAAATCAGCGATGAGTCTTGCAAATCAAAGGAGAGTTGCTGGGCTTTTAATTTTGTGCTGTATTTCCTGTTTCGGGAACTACGCAACTCGGAAGCTATTCGGAGATGGATTCTGAGAAAACTGTCGTTGGAGTTTGAGGAGTTGCTTGCGACATCTGTGCTGGGGAAATTCTTTTCAAGCATTACAGTAAGATAAACATTGAAGAGGAAAAAGTTTTGACATGACACATGTAATGACTAATTTGGGAAAATATTTTTTCAGATTCAAAATATTGATGTTGGCCAGAACTTTCCCATCATCAACTGGATTAAAACATCCAAAATTGAGTTGCATCCTGTCTTCAAAAATATTTCAACTTTGGATATTTTAGTTGATCTTGATTACGCAGGTGGTTTCCAATTTTCCATTCAAGCAGAAACCCACTTGAAACATTCTGCTTATCTTTCAGTGAGATGTAAGTGTAGAGAACAAACCAACACATATAGTTTTCTTGACAATATTATTTGTATGATAAGCTGTTAATTTTGTATTGGGAACTTCTTAGTTAACGGAGTGAAAGGTCATGCACGACTCCAATTCACTACGGAGCCGTACGCACACTGGTCTTTCAGCTTTGTAGAAAATCCAGACATCGACATATCCGTTGTCTCTCAGCTTTACGGGAAAAGTTTTAATCAAGTAACTACCGTCATATCAAATCAGGTATAATTCTTAAATAATTGCCAAACTATTAGTATGTATACCTATTTGTAATTGAGAAAGTTTTGTGTGATTTTAATTTTGTTGAATTTTCTTGTGATTTTTTAAAGCTTAAACGCTCCGTAAGGAAGAAGCACACTCTTCCCATGTTTAAGATAAGGTACAAACCATTTTTTAGTCGAATCGAGCACATCATTCCCGCATTGGTTCCAAATGCAGCACCTAAAGTAGACGCAAAGGGATCTCTTACCGTTACCCTAGTAGAGTGTAGAGGCTTGATGAATAGTATTTTATTAGGAAACATGTATGCAACTCTTGGTGTCGGTAAGTGTGCACTTAAACACTAATATAATTTAATCTGACACACTATATTGAGCGATTATGTGATTCTTAAAATTGAAAACTTTGTACTTTTAATTTAAGGTGACCTTGATTGGATAGCAGCGTACTCGGATGAATTCGGGTCAAATTACATTATTAGGGATATAGTTTACGTAAAGACTGCGAAGCGAGAAGCTAACTTAGATTTTACTTTAGCAATGTAAGTAAACTTTGTATAAAAATGAATCTAACGTGTCTTAAAATCTTGACGTTATGGCTACATTGCTGATATACATTGTTAAATTCTTTTGTTGAAACAGGGCAAACGAAGTTATCATTGTGGAGTCTCTTAATTCCAATGTGGCCACTAGCTCCCTTCGTTTTATAAATTTTGAGCCAGGGGATGAAATACTTGCCGTTGACGGCAAAAAAGTTACCAGTATTAAGCAATGTATTAAAAATTTCAAGAATAGTTCATCAATGAAAGTAATATGGAGGGTGAAAAGGAGATGTGCGTCGTCTCTTACTCCCAGCAAAATGGATCCTTGGCCAGAGGAAACAGTATCGGAGGCTTCACCATCCACTGCCAGTGCACCAGGCACTTTTGACGCGTCAAGTAGAAACAGTAAAAGCTATAGTGAATTGACTGTGTTGAGTAGCTCTTCAAATACTACACCATGTCATAGTCGTAGAAGCTCTATGGTGAAGGACCTCCCTTCAACGCCTACAAATGAGGATACCAAGTCACTTGGTGACATTACTGAAAGGAGAACGAGTTTTCCACTGAGAAGTTTTTATTCTGAAACGTCCTTTCCAACTATCTTGAAGTCAGCAGATTTGCCTTGCTGCAAAGTAAGTTAAATCATCAGTCACTTCACTAAACACCTTATTCAAAAATATAAACTCAGAAAGCATAACTTTTATTTTAACTAATTATTTCAGGATCCCATTTTCATGGAGTCTTTCAACGTTGACGTTGAGGAGTCCAACAGGTATTTAAATATTTCCCTATGGAGTGCTAAAGTCAATGGTGCTGCACCCGGCAGTCCCAATTCAAGTCCAACGAGTAGTCCAACGAAAAGAATAAAGGTTTGTGAACTAAAATATTTTTTACGTCAGTTTATTTGAGTTTTTCATGATGCATATTTTAGTGTTGCTATAAAATAATTGATTATTGTGTACTTCCAGGGGTGCGATGTGGATTTGATTACTTTCAATGGAAACAGAGTAGTTGGTACATTATCCATTCCATTGAGTGACGTGGTTGCTGAATGTGGTACCACCGGAATGGGCTATTTTGTCAAAGACTATTACCTGTCCTCTCCAGATGGAGGAGCTATCGATGCGTTAGTACTCAAAACTTAAACCATATATGTATAATTGTGATGAAAAGAATTTTAGTAAAAAGCATGGCAAATGTTTATTTATTCAATTTTTCTACAGTAAACAACACCTCATTTCTGATCACTCCGGCTTTGAGCCTCATATGTGCTATGGCAAAGTGTCACTTTCGTTTCTTTTCAAAATAAAAGATGATATTTCGAAAAGAAAAGATTCCGCTGACTCTTGCTCATCGGGTACTGCCATCCCACATATTGAAATAGGAGAGGAAGCACTTGCGATGCCAACCTCTGTCAATAATTTAAGCCCCACGGATGATCCACAAACCCATCAGTTTATCCGTACGCATTTTCGTAATGCTACGGTTTGCGACTACTGCAATAAAAAAGTACACAATGGTTAAATATTTGTAAAAGTTCGCATGAAGTACTGACTGTTTGAAGATGGCTTTAAAATATCTTGACTTAATTTGGTTACAGATTTGGCTAAAGGAAGCGTTCGCCTGCCGTGTTTGTAACATGAAATGTCATAAAAAGTGCAACGAGCGTTGTCTAGCAAACACAATTTGCAAAGGAGAAGGTGCTTATCCATCTATTGGAAGTCAAACAACCGCCTCACCGTATTCTGCACAGTCTGGCACTGCTCCGGAAATAATCACAACTGAAAGTGATCCACTGCCTGATAATCGAACTTCTGCGGAAGGAAGTGCAGAGAGTACAGTATCTGGTTCCCCGTCACTGGTAAAGACCATCTACATCTTAAAAATATAAATGTAGTTCTCCAATTTTCTAGCTGTAAACATTCTTCATTGAAATATCTTCGTTTTTCACATAGCAACCTTCAAATAGCTCTAATAATGGAAGTTCCAGCCGAAGGAAAACACTTGGTGGGATTCTTAGTGCTGTTCAAAGTCGATCTGTGCAATTACGAAGAGCTGGATCTGCGACAACACTACTGCCACCCAACCTAAATCCTAATTCAACATCCAAAAGTTTACCTCCATCACCTCAAGCGTCGCCAACATGTAGTCGCAAGGTACTTTTTTGTCACAATATAATGATGTACAATAAGTAACATGTATTTAATTACAAAAAAATGTCATTTAATCAATGTGAACAGGCTTCCGTAAGCACAGGAAATGCGGGAGGAGCATGGCCAGCGAATCCTTTCGAAGTGTTGAATGCCTCAGGCCTGGGCTCTTCCGATTCCGATCTACAAGCTGTCATTGAGCATCTTGTCCAACATCCCAATGAAGACCTGGAATCTGTGGCGAAAGAAACAGGACGGGACATTTACTGCGAACTATCCCTATCGGAAAGGAAGCAAAAGCTCAATAATGTGGTTAGTACTTATGCTGTTTGCGTTATGATTTTGTTCTTAGGACTGACAACCTCAGTTTGCTGTCAGTTATTCTTCCAGTGATATATTCTTTTTAGTTTTGCTAAAATTGAAAAATGGTGCAAAAAATATTATAGTCCATTCTACTTAATTTTCACTTGAAATTATGCTACTGGTGCTAGAAATTCCATTCATATTTTACATGTAAAGCTAGCTCAAATTTTCTTATTTTTTAGATGTTGTATAGTTGATAGTTTTAGTAATCTCATTTAAATCTGTCCTAGTTGACTTCAGGTTTTAGTGGAATTATTAGTTGTTCTTACGTTGTACTAAAGCTGGTGCTGGAAGCGTTTATATATTTTAATTACTTGGGTTATCATGATTCTTTTTAAATTGTTAGCATAGCATGTTGACATATTTTACTTAAAACCATTTACAATTACTATTACTTTAGTACATACTTTTCTCTCTCTCGCTGTGTACAAAACTAAAAGAATGGTCAGTAAAAGACAGACAAAGAAAGTTTTTCTTATAGTTAGTAAATAAGTTTTGGAACTGAAGAAAATAATACTTCTCTAGAAACCGAGTCGCAAAGGCTGATCTCTTGGTGCCCATGAAAAATAGGAAATTGAAAAAACTATTCGATTTTCTTGAGACTTCTTAAACAATTTGTGCATGTACTATAAGCAAGTATTATTATTGTTATTTTAATGTTATTACCTACATACCTAAGTGTTGTTGACAACCTGAAGCTTTTTTTGTGTTAAAATGTTAAAAATTTTAATAAAATAAAAAAAGACTACATTTATTCATTTCATGTTTTTCTCCTCCTTTTTTGTTCAATTAATTGATACTATTTAATCATGCCATTTAATAACCTTTATATTAAATATAAAAATATGCTTTTAACATGTTACTTATACATATTAACATTAACGTTTACTATTCCTTTGTTGTTTGTTGCTAATTGCTGCATGCACTAACACTGTCTTATAAACAGCACGCCTTTCTTTTGTGAATGCACATTTTCTGCATGGTTTTTGCATGTAAGCGTGACTTTTTATCTGACTGAAATATTTGGTTGACATTGACATGTATGCAATAATTGTTTGGGTCACTTAATTTTTGTGTGTAATTTAAAATTGGGGTTGTTATTATAGCTGAATCGACTGCAAGAGGAAATCAACACAACCACAAACGAACGCATTGCTCTGTCAAAGGAAGAATCCGTTTCAACATCAACCCCAACCGCTAAAGCGAATATTGCCCTGCAGATTTCAAAATGTGAGGAGAAAGTACACGCCTTGTCACTTCTAATGCTCCATTTTTGTTCGGGGCTCCAGCACGTTCAAGATTTGGAGGAGAATGAAAAAGATGATATCCTAATCAGTAGTACAGAATACACAGATACAGATATAGCAACAACTACTACAACAGTAAACGAAAGTATTGATGATCAGTTAGACGTTGAGTAAAAAATAAAATGTAATATGACTTCACATTTCCAGTTTTAATTTTAACAAATGCACATGTTTTAAATAAAAAAGCATTCATTGTTTCGGGATATTACAAAAAAATAAAACTATTTGGCGATTGACACCACGAATACGACTACTACACACGCTTTAAACAGCCATACTACTACATAAATCGACTTGTGTGATTTAACGAATCATAATTTGTTATTTTTTGGTGCTGTGTGAATAGTGAATTCATTTGAGATTTTTTTTCTAAAATATTCTTTTCTTTTCTTTTGATGACCTTAACAGTTTTATTTTAATGATTGTCTTTTCTGATTATAAAATATTATTGCTGTATAAGGGCTTATATTAATCTTGATTTCAAGTCCTTCGTCAAGTTATTGTTCAATGGTATCATATATCCACTTGAGGAAATGAGATATTTTAGTGTACAATGCTGGTTGACCTGCATGTCCACAACGAGATGGTCCCAGAGAAACTACACCAAGTTGGAATATTCGTACAGCCGAACCTAAACTCCTGGGCCTTAAAGGCATCATCAAAGGCCCCCCACTATCTCCTTTGCATGAATCCATCCCTTTATCTCCACCAGCGCAGAACTGTGTAAAAAACGTCAACTTGGTATTAGAAAATTCATATATTGATGTATTAATATGTAACTATTACATGTAGATATACAACATACCCTTCCTTCGTCCAAGTGATCTCCAAAATTCTCTTTATGTGCATAAAATCGATTGCATTCATCCATCGAAACTAAACGCAGTTTTACAACTTGAAGAATAGGTGCATTTTCTGGGTTGTCATAGGCCAAGCGACCCCATCCTGAAACAAACGCTTGGTTTTCCGAACCAGCACGTGCTAGCTTCTCTCCATGCGGAATGCATACTGGACTCACATAAGCTGCACAACAAAATTACACAAGAATTCCGTTTCTTTAAAACATTTAAAAATAAATCCCAGTTAAATTATTTAGAGTACTAAATTATATTGTATACTTACGTCCCAATGCAGCATGCTTTTTTAGTCTTATCAGCGCTATATCGTTTTCTCTGCTCTTTGTCTTGTCGTATTCCTCATGTGGTATGACTTGATCTATTTCCATATCTTGGACTGGAGGTGCACACAAATTTCTCCCTGATTCCGTTCGTTCACAATCAATGTTGTTTTTTTGGTCGTATTCTCCTAACCGAATAGTTTTCCTTTGAAAAAACCCCAATATTAAATGTCATATATCGTAACTAATCTAATTGCATGAATGGGTAATCATAGTTTTCTTGTATAAAATATTTATAATTACAGTTTGTAGCCGTACGGAAGATTTGCCACACAATGGGCTGCCGTTAAAACATATCTGCTGTTTATCAAAGTACCACCGCAAGCGTATTGGGGTGCTTCATCGTCACTGGCTAATTTAAAGAAATACATATTTATGAAAATGTTTTAAGTTGCATCAAAAGGTTTAGATGAGTACATATTTCAATTGGTAACCTGAAAATCCCAGTAGCGCCATCCAAGGGTATGACCCAAGCCCTGCGTCTTGACCTCCTATTATCCTGTCAGCAACACTTTGATCTGTTAACATTGACCGCCCACATTCTGTCACATTGGGAAGCAAAAAGTAATTTCGATGAGATGCAATGTTTTGCACAAATAAATCACTTGTTGTTGGAGCAGGTCGTGGAGTTCTATACGTGGGCTTTGTGGTGGTCGTGGTAGTAGTGGTAGTTGTCGTTGTTGTAGTGGAAGACCATGATGGAATTTTGCCAGCATTGTTGTTATTTGAAGATGTAGGGCAACAAACCTTGGGTTGAGAACCGGATATGTCGCAGGTGGATTCCTGTAGATACAAAATATCAGGTTGGCTGACAGGACGCTTTTTTAGGATTTGAAATAGCTCTTTGCAGTTTCTCATGGGGATGCAGTCTCCAGGTTGATTTTTGGGAGTTTTGCAGAAGTCGCCTTATGAATCATTACATAATTATCATTTTTATAATCTACATATGAATATTTTACAAAGATGACATGGCCTTCGAAATAAATTGGGGATGAAATTAAAGTATTTTGTTGTCCATTTACCAAACACAGTAGGCCATGTTGCGTCTAGAATGAATAGGAGAACACTTAAGTGCTTCCATTGAACGAATATTATTTTCATGATTGTTTTATTTGCAGTTGGTCTGAATTCAATAAAATTGTCAATTAAAACTACATTTCAGTTGCAACGCTTCCAATTGTTTTAAAATAATTGACTTCACATGTTTTCACAATATTTAATCATATCTTATTAAAGTCAAACAAAATGTGCTCAAGTATGTAATTCACTGCATAGTTCACTTTTTACTATAAATTGTATAATATTTATAATGAAATTTTTAACGAAGTTGACATTTTCTGTTCTATTTTAGTAGTTACAATAGCTCAAGTTTGTTGATTAGATACAGCAGTCACAGTATTGAGTATACTTGAGATTCTCAAAAGATGATATGTTGTCTTGATACATTAGAGTATCTTGTCCAAAACCAAAAACTCATGCTTGTTATAATAGACTAATAGATGGACAACATCAAAAATTGAAAATATTAAAGTACAGGTACGCTACTGTTTAGTTCAACAGTCATTGAGTCATTAGACTATTATCAGTGACAAATTCAACTGAACTTTTAAGATTTTACAATACATTGTACGTACGAAATACGTAGAATATGTGAAGTAGAGTAGTATTTAAAGTTCCTTGTTTGCATTTATTCCCTGCCTGGTTGACATTCTCACTTGATCTACTGGAACTAAATTCTTTCTTATGACAAAATTTATCGAATTCTGTTAATGGTCAAATGCCATATGTGAAAATCGCACGCAAAGCTATATTACTATGCAGGCAGACAAGACTTCATTAGCATTCAGACGAATGAGCCCGTTTCAATCTCAGTTGATCAGTTCACAGATTTAAATGTTTAGATCATTCTTTGTTGGTTTTGTACCCATTTACTATTGTACCGCACAATAACAATTTAACAGATCAAGATCACGATGCTGAGAGAAACCATTATATTTTATAAATTTGTTTGCACTGATCTTTCAAATTCAAAGATTTAAAAATATTCATTATCAGAATAAACGTTCAATCTGTTTGTCAACATTTTTCCTGCCATAAATACAATCATAATCTAAAGCTCAAACGCATGTAAAAATAAATATCTCTCCAACGCATTTTTTTTCAAATAAATCTTTCCCGAAAATTGAAGACAAGGTCGAAAATTTCCTAAAATGTACATTGAACCCAAACATCAAACCAGTTAAGTTGCATGACGCTGCGAAACCAGTAACAAGTGTACATGACATTGCTAGTGAAACATGTACAAAACCACAACGTTTTATTAGTATAGTAATAGATTATTCAGTATTTACTGGAGAAGGGTTATTTACCAGATTACTGGAGAAAGGAAAAGAGTTATTAGAGAAAGACAATTGTATATGTATCATATTTGTAAATTCCCACATAGGTAAATACTTTTTCATTGCCAAATTTCACAACGGGCCAGCTTGAATTTATCCTTGATTTAAAAAAAAACCTTATAAATTATTATGCCTCACTAAAAATTATGATAACCCATGCCAGATAAGTACATATACAACCAATATACGTGCAATTTGTTATGCAACAAAGTATCCTTTCCAAATCATGTGACGTGACACAAAAAAACCATATAACATCCAAAGTGTTACAAAGTTCCATTTAAAAACGTCATTGAAAACATTGACTGCGCAAAAGCCTGTGACTCTGCTCTGATCTAATGAACTCCCAAAACAAAAAGGCGATTCTATGGAAGATGTTTTTCGTAGTATACACACATATTCTATTGCACATTGCTTTAGTTGAAAAATAATGACGACAAAAGTCAAACCGTTCAACGTTTCATTTTCAACACTAATCTTTTAAATCTGATCGTTCCTCCTATAGCATGAAAAAATATGTTTTCATGACAAGCACAAGAGGAAAAATCTTAAGAAAAACACATGAACCAGAGGATGGAGTAAATTTTATAAATGATCATCATTCTCTCTTCTTTTGCGTATGTAATTCCTACGCACTCTTTTTAATACGATGTATATATGTTATGTATGTTCATGCCATGACGATGAAAAAAAAAACCGAATTTCAAGAATGAAAAGTAAATATGGACCAAACCAACATTGTAAACTTTTTTCTTAGGTGTTTTTTACTTTCCAATGCAAATTGTGTACGTTTCTTCCAAGAAGAGTTTATAAAAAATATATATGTATATATTTCCTTTTAGTTTATATCTTTCTTGTTGCTTTTATTATCAAACTTGAAGACTATTACTTCGACTTTTTATATTTTAGTGCGACGTATCTACAAGCACACCACGATCACGACGGCGTGCTTTCCAAATAACATCTTGTCTTCCTTTTCATCGTTGTCAGGAGGAGACAACAAACAACGCAGTGCACAACCAAGTCAACCTTTAAAACGGGGGTGATTTTTCGAACACAAACTCATTTGCAGTTTCAACTTGACTCTGGAATCTTCAGCTTCCAAAATAAAAAATAAATATCTAGTGAAAAACGTGATTTTGCTTTTTAAAGCCAATATACATTTAAAAAAAGTCTACTCATCAAAGTCATCTTGGATTTTAAAATAAACTGAAATAGTAAGTTATACTTTTTAAAAATTCTTCTTTTCTAAAATAATTGTTAGTTAAAAATTTAAAAAGTTAGTCAACAGTTAAAAAATTGTCATGTATGCAAAAAAAGTGTAGATTGCCACAAAACAATTAATCTACTTTTGATAAATCAAGTTATTATATAAAGCGCTAGAAAAATCATTTTTCATAGACTTTAATTAATGTAATGAAACTCATTATACATTGAAGTGCACCTTTACATGATTGAGATAAGTGAGAAATAAATGAGTGCGTACTATAAAAATTGTGGTCAGGAAAAAAAATAGGGTAAATGACAGGGTGCACTCTTATTCAATCCAATATACCACACCATTACCACCCCACCAATTCATTGTCTTTTGTAAACAATAAAAAAATTATATTGGACTTGTAATGATGAATGGTTAAGCAGTGCACAAGTGCACACATTCAATAGCCAGTTTATTATTCTGCCATAAAAAATACGTTTTTGTGCATACGCTTTACTTTTATAAAGCATCTTTCGAGTAAGTAAACTGTAGTTAAAGCCAAGAAAGTGTAGATTTTAACGTTGTCATTTTAAGCCTTTAATAAGCATTTATATTACTTCATCCGACCGACACACATAAAAAAATGGATTATAAAACAACATCTGCATTTCGTCCATTCATTGAATGTTTGAGTTGCTTCCTTGTACTCTGCACTGTGCGGAACTAAGGTAGAAAAAATTATTTCATCGCATGTGGTCACTCAAGTTTTGCTAATTTGTCTGCAAAAAAAAACATCAACAAGAAGCGCTGCGCTGCGCATGACATACAAAACAAAAAAACATTGTACATGAGCCCTCAACTTCATAAAAATAAATTTGTAAATGACTCACTGTACGAGTACGAGGATAGGGTATATCCCTGTACTGAACTTATGAAAATGTAACTTGTTTTGTTGCATAATATCTCTTGCTGCTCGCGTTCTTCATTGATTTTGTAGATAGAATAAGATTAGATAGGTAAGTACTTGGTATGCTCATCAAAAAAGTCTAGTTAATAGTTCTAATGTGCAACTTAACGAAAACGAGAGCCAAGAAGCATGAATAGGCCAGTATGTCTATAGCAGCGTTATAAACAGAAAGCAAAAAGTTTTGTAGAAAAAATGGGAACTAGATACGAGGAAATACATTTATCACTGACAAGGTAAACTGTGAATCTGTTTGATAAGCTTTCAGTTATCAGAGACAGTATATATTTGAAAAACTTATCAAAAGAATATCACACTTTTAGTATTTTTATAACATAATGAGGTTTTCCGGTGCCGAAAGCTAACTTAATGTTGTCATTGAATATGAAATTAAGGATGCTATTATTTTGCACAATGACGCATATCGCATATAATTAATGGGAAACTATTAAACAGAGTAGAATTCTTGTAGACAAATGAAAGTTACAAGATTAAAAGTGAATAAAATCTTTTTTATAGGTATATGAATCAGATAGTCTAAATCAGTTCGTCTTAAGTGTAGGAAGGGTTAACACTATTCAAGTATTCCTTGTGAGTTTCATTGATCACATCAAGTATCGAAACAAAATTTATAAACACAAACAAATAATTTACAAAGGTAAAACTAGTAAATAAAATTCTAAATATTTTGAATAGTGATCCATTTATAAATATTGAATTAATATGCAGAGTTCATTCTTATAAAGAATTAGTTACCTGTTAATTTTTTTGTTACATTTCTATCATCACAGAATATTCAGACAAAGCATTGCGGACACGTTGAATATTTTTAATGAATTACAAATATACATACATACATACCTACCTGCAAAAAAACCACTAATTTTTATACAAATATTTTGATATATAAAAATGTGCTGTGTCAAGGTATGTTATGTTTAGGTATGTAATGTATATAGGTTGCTAATATTATTGCCATAATCGTCACTAATTCATAATTTTTTACTATAAAATAATTTGCTCAGATATACTCACACATTTTATAATACAAAATAGGATCTTGGCAATTGCAATTGCATGAGAAGCAAAAACAGTACAAAAAATTGCTCAAATTTTATCAATGCACCTGTGTCTTTTGTGCTAAAAAAAATTTGTAGAGATATTCTCAAGCAGAAAATATTTTTGGGAACATTACAATCTTTATATTAAGCATACATTGTAGTATTTAATGGTGTACAAAAAATAGACTTAACTGACCATCCAAAATAGGACGCATGACTGCATCACTTTTTTTTCTTCTTGTAATTAAATAGGACCAACCACAACAAAGAGTAAAAAAATCACCTCCGTTTTATATTTATTATCTTAAAAATTGTATTCTGCACAGCATTGTCACAAAAGAAGGCTTAAAACCTGTGTGTGGCGTTTTATTATGCACGTCTTGTTATATTTTATGTACTCTCATGCAATGCATTGTTCAATACGACGAACAAAGATATGCCACGCACATGGAGCTTAATGTTAGTACATTTGTTTACATGCTGCTCTCTTTGTTGGGTTTAGATTTGAACACAAAAAAAAACTACCAAAACATTTTTTGTGAATATTATCATGTCGATTGATATAAAACACAACGCAACGCTAACAAACAAACAAAGCAGAGCTAAATACTGTAAACATGAAAATAAATAGGAAACGCATGATAAGAGCATTGATATTGGTGGTCGCTGGTAGTATACTAAATGATAAACTATTGTAAATTTATATGATATCATAGTGTACTATGTATGCTGGTCTAAAAGAGTTCTGAAAGCAAGTCAAGTGAACCAAGAGACAAAGCTGTCAGCGTCAGCAAAAATTTTTGTAGAGTAGAAAAGAAGGTTTGATTCAATAGTAATCAGTCTTTGGCTCAGAGTGGTGCTCATGTAATAATTTTTTTTCAGTGAGTTTTGTCTAGTAAATTAGGTGAGGTGGTGGTGGTATGGTGTAGGGCAATTAAGAAAAATAAATTAGTTGAAAAATTATAATGACTTAATTATCATCACTGTAATTAATAAAATATATTAATGGCTATTATAATAAGCTGTGTGAGTTTAAATAAAATTTATGATTTGGTTTGATTTTTGATAGATTTTCAACGAAGAAATCAGAAATCAACGTTTTCAGTTCGTCGTTTTAAAAAATAAATTAAATTTTATGTGAAAAAGTTGTGTCGTTGGTGTGGGGTCCAGTGAAAAAAGAATATAAATCAAGTTCAAAAGACAAAAATAAGGACAAAGCATTAAATCGTAAATCAATTTAATATTTCGTGGGACTCGATACTCTTTTTTGCGTGCATACCAGTTTTTCTTGGTATTCATCCTAATATATTTTAAAAAGAAAAAAGTTTCCCCACGCGTGCCACAAAAAAATTTATCAAGATGAGACCAAAGCTTACTGACTTGACTAATAGTCAAGCTGAGGATCAAACTAATGCTGCAGAGTATCATCAAGCGATGATGTGTACTTTGTTGGCTGGAAGAGGTGTGATTCGTGTTATGGAACGATGCACGGACGCTCAGGAGAACAAAAACTTGGGTGAGTTACAAAACAAAGATATTATAAGACATAGCGCATGGCATGCAGATGGGATGCAATGTTTCAATTTTCAATCCAAGGCAAATGTTGCGTTGGTCGTAAAAAGTTTGGAGTGATCAGATCATATGATCAGTGAATTACGTACGTAAAAATTGTGGCGTCAACCATACATAATGTGTGATGATGATGATCATCATCATGGTCATCATAGATCATTCCTATTGCATATTTCACATTTTATTTTTTAAGATTAATTTTTTATTGCGCGTTGTCATGGCAGTTGGCAAAGGGACATGTTTATTTGCAAACTTGAAAATCTGCTAATCATTTCGAAAATACATTTCAGTTAAAAATTAAATTTCCAGTGATCTTGTAAATAGAACGAGTAGCAAAATTAAATTTAGGCTGATATGTTGGCAGAGCGACAGTTTTAAAAACTGAATATACATACACGTTTGTTTTTCGGTTTCTCATTTTGCTTATTTAACCCTTCTTCTAAATATACTGTACAGTGTACAGGATACACTGCAAAGCATGCGTATATGTATATCGGAGTAAAAAACATGTTTGCATGGAGTATGGAGCACATGTATCGTTTTTGTTTTCTAAAAAGACGAAATGAAATTTGAGCATGATGGCATATGGCAACCTACGCCGGTTTTAGTGGATTGCCGTGTTCTTTCTTGTGTGTATCCAATCAGACGATTTTTTTCAGCATCATCAGTTATATTTTTTTGTTTAGTGACAAATTTTAAAAGTAAAATAAACAGGTGTCCATTTTAATGTGTGCTTATGAAATAGCCTTATAGATAAAAATTTATTTAGTATATTAGGCAACTTAAATTAGTTGTGTAAATTGATTTGTAATTGTGCATTGTGATATTCATTCCACTAAAAAAAACCAAAATGGCGAATGAAGTTACCCGAATCGTTCACCGTTGTGACGATGCTCAAGAAACGGAAAAACTTGGTAACGTTGAAATTTTGAAAACAATTTGTTGGATAATTTAGCATGCATATATATAAATTGTTTTTTTTCCTTTTAATTCGTCATTGAATACATACCCGAGGGCATATGAAATTCAAAGAGTAAAGTAGCATAATAAAATACATATGCATAATATGCATCATATCCGAATGACGACTGAAGTATATAATTTTTTGTCTAAGTAAATATACCTTGTTTTCCAGTAAGAAAGAAAAAAAACGATAAAAATTGATAGGGTAAATGAAGAGGTTGTTATATGGCATCTCATATGTATTTTTTATGAGGTGTGCTTAACCCTTTTTAAAAAGAAAAAAAGTGAACTGCAGAGGAAGTCATGTGACTTTCACGGAAATCTGAGGCGTAGTAAAATGATGTGGCGTTTCAATTCTGTGTAAAAATAGAGAAGAGTTCGGTTCGGAAAGAGGAGGAATCGGGTGTACACTGCACCAGTAATCTAGTCGAAAAGCGTGTAGACTGTACTGCATCTTCAGTGCTTTATTCAAGTTGCTTTTGAAATTGAATATACAATATGCATACTTGCAAACTAAATAAATAAGAGAGAAAATGTTTTTAGTACTTTTAAATTTACTGGAGAATAAATGGGAGATTTTCATGCATACATATTTACTTTAAGTTCTAACTTTAAATAAAATGTTAACTAATTGTAAATTTTTCAAGCATTGTAAAAGAAGATCACAAGCCATTTTTTTATACAAAGAGCAAGATAACCAATAACGTTAAAATTTATATATTTTTGCTATTTATGCAATGATTAAGTGTTCATCTGTCAAAAACAATACAAAAATCGAATGGACCAAATGGAGCAAAAAAAGTGGCCTCCTAAACATCCTTTTTAAATCGTATTTTGCAGATAACCCATAACTGTAATAATTAGAGTTTACATCTTTTTTTTTGCAATGAATCAATAAGAATTTTGTTATGTCATATGAAGCATGACTGCACTCTACACTGCCTTTTTTGTTTGAACTGCGTAGCATCAGGGTTTAGCCAAATACCATATTAAATCATTATCATATTCATATTTCCGGGTTATATCGAGGTGTCATGCGAAAATAATAAATAAATAATTATTTTGTTATTTGTTTAAAAAAGTCTTCTGTAAATACTTTTTAACTGAAGAGCAGTTGTAATAACTAAACAAGCATGCGCATGCATGAAACAATGATAAGGATGATGACTAAAACCATTGTAGCTCCTCAATAAATAAATACATTCAACAATTATTTTTTGGATCAAATAGGTAACTAAGCGAGTTAAAAATAGGTGTGATCAAAGATCAAAAGATAAATCCAAATAATAATCAAAGTATACTTTTTGATTTAACAAATTAATGATTTTTTATATTAGGTCAGTTTCATAAAATATGATATTAACCATTATCCTTTTCATTATAAGAATTCACTTTTTGATGTAATATTGCAATATTCATTGCATTGCAGAAGGACCAATTTTGTTATGTATGATGTAGTAACTGATAAGGAAAAAATATAAATCCCCCCAAAAAATGCAACAAAAATAGTGAATGATCTGTCCAAAAGACTTTAGTTAAGATGATTAATTGAGCGTCTATTTTTTGTGGTTATTAGTGCATGACATCTTAAAACTAATTAAAAAAGCTCGATCAAAATCTCATGTTAAAATGTATCCTTGTGGACTTGTACAAAGTACTTGAATGGATTGATGTATGTACTATGCACATATTTAGTACTAACTGACATTTTTGACGCAATCGTAAAAAAAGATACTTTTTTGCATTGTTATTGACTTTGAGCATTTTTTGGTTAACTGAAAAAAAACCTATAATTCATATCAATGCATTTTTTACATGCAGAAAAATGATAAAAATTAGGTCGACCGTATCGCATCGCAGATCGCAGGTCTGTTCTATATTTCGTCTTTTTAATTGCTATAGACAGATTTTTTTATTGGGTATAATAAAAATAATAATTATCGCGTGTCCTGTTCTGTTTAACCTGCGTTCTTATTCATTATTTTTTTAGTTTTGATCTATTTATCCATACCGTAATCATTATTGTCATGAGCAAAAATATATTTCATAATTTTATAATGATGATGTTCAATAATTAAATATATAAAAAGATGAAATATATAATTAATTTTTTTTGTTTTATTTTTAAATTTATAGACTTATCAGCTTGTGAATTAATGTACGTGCCTGAAGCTATATTTCACCTGATGAGACACACCAACTTGAAAACGTGCGATTTGTCATTTAACGTCATCACCACAATTCCTCCAAAACTGGCTTCAAAGTTCTCTTACATCACAGGTAAATTTGCTTTTCCAAAAAAAACAACCTATTATCGTGAAGCGTAATAAAGTGTACTACATTCTCGGCGAAAATCCGAGGAAACGATCCACTTTTCCGTTTAAAATAAACAAGAAAAATATGCCTAAAAATCTCGGAATTACCAGCAATTTTAGTACAAGAGCATATATTGGTGATTGATAGTACTGCATTCCGTTGCACTCTTTGGAATTACCAATGAGACAACATATATTTTTATAGGAAACCGTGTCGTGTACATATATTTGTTTTGCACTTGCATGTCACGTGGTTATACGCATTATTTCCTGTTTTTATGCATAAAATGGTGTTGCTTTTCTACGAACTTTTTGTGTTTTAGTTCAGTAGACTGTTTGGAACCTAAATTCCACCAATTTAAATGGCTAAAATACAGTTTTGAAATTATATGTATGTATTGATGCACTATTCATATTAGTTTAATGTTTTTACTGAGATAAAACGTAGTAATTCTTAAGATGATAGGAAAAATACTAAAAAAGATCAAAGTACAGATTATATGACAAGTACATTACTTCGAGTTCCGTTTAAAGAAAGATTTTTTTGAACTGCGCATCTGTTCTCTAACTTGCATGGATACTCTCTTTGGGCAACTATAAATAACTTTTGGGATTCCCCGATATTTTTAGTATTTTCCCCTTTTTTACCTTTAGGTATACAGTTTAGATAAGCGGACAAATAGTAAAATTGCGTTATGCATTCAAAAAAATGTTTCCTTTGAATAAAAAAGTGTTGGGTTATATTCGAAATATGAAACTGTTGTCATGACAAGTCAAGTTAGTATGATAGATGGAAAGTTGAAATGGGAGGAGGAGGAGGCTCTCACAAACATTTAAATCTTTTTTGGAACACATTAAAAATTTGGAATTTTATTATTTAAGTGTATTATTATTTATAACTTTAATGTTTTCAAAATATGCCGTTTCAAGGATCTCTTTGTCTCTGAATTCTATTTCCATGTGACACGACCAACATGACATGACATACTATTTACTATTACGTCTTTTTTCATATGAATCGTTGGCTTTTCCATTTGACGCGTCTTTTTTCTCTCTAATTCGGATGTTGAACTATTTCATGTGTTTCTACCATGTTTACTAATAATAGTTCGAAATAGTAGATTAAACAATTTATTGAGCTGATTAACAGCTGATTTTTTTACAGCCACTTTCTTATGGCGTGGCGTGGCGTTTTTTGGAAACTGTGCGTTCTTTGTTGTGAAACTGTTGGCTTTAATCCAGGGTCGTTCTTCCCAAATAAAAAAATATATTCTCTAAACATTTACATGACAGTGTGTAGTGCTAACGTTCTTTGTGGATATTTTTATATTATTGGCTTGAAAGAAAGCAGCCACGTCAAATAAAAAAGCATGGTCCATGAACCATGCTTTCATCACGTGAAAATCATGCAAGTTGTAAAATAAATGGAGGTGGTATACATTCTCGAGCAGAAGAAAATGTAAACAAATATGTAAGATATTTTACGAGGTTACCAGACACGACGTAACACGAGGAATAGATACGAGTGGCTAAAAAAATAAACTAAAAGACATAATGCGTAGTTGATTAAACCTTTAGACGCAAAAAGATTTCCATGTGGATGAACTAGGGCAGCTATTCTCTAAAAATAAATTAAAATTGTGATTAAAATGAAAAGGTGTGATAAGGAGAAAGTTCAAGTAACTCAAGAACAAAGAATGCATTGATGATGGATAATGACGCGATTTGCAAAATTTAATAGTAATTTTATTTCTTATTTGTTTTCAAAATTAGAACTCAACGTGTCCAACAACCGGATGAGCAAACTGCCTGAGGAAATTGGTGAGCTCCAAAATCTCACCGTTCTCAACATTTCTCACAATGCCTTTGTGTCGTTGCCAAGAGTTACCTACAAGTTGCCCAAACTGGAGGAAATCAACGCAGAAAAGAATTATATTTCTGGTAAATTTTAAAAAGTTCATTTACCTGACTAATTACCTAATATGCTCTTTTTTGTTAACCCCAATGAACCCAAATGAACGTATTTTTTTCTTTCTTCTTATTTTTTCAGACGTGGATGCCAAAAGATTGGTAGAGAGCAGCTGCCTCAAGGTTGCCAATTTCCGTCAAAATCCATTGACACAGGCGACTCATGATGAGTTGTCAAAAGCAACTAAAATCACCATCCTGTTGACTCCAATCGAGGATGATGAAGATTGGAACAAAGCAAACGACTTTTAAAAGTCCGTCTTATTTTTTCATCGGATCTTTTTTTTGCGTTTCATTTAAAAAAGTGAATTATCATGAATCACTTTCTAAATGAACGTTTGATATTGTGCTGCACAGTATAATTTGTAGATTTGTAGGAAAAACAATAATAATGAAAACGGATTTTTCTCGCATAAACAATATTTGTATACACTACAAAAAATACCAATAATTATTCGTATAGTGATTAGATATACTTATAATATGTACATAAATATGTTATGGATTTATAGAGTGCTAGTGTGTCATATAAATTTTGAAGAGAAATTTTACTCATTTCGAAAACGATTTTTGGAAGTGATTCCTTTTTAACGGCAATTTTCAATTGGTTTTCTAGACATCTGAAAAATAATGAGTTGTTGTCAAAATTTTGATCTTCAGGTTTGCTTGTCACTTGTTTTATTGAATTTTTATACTCGCATACAAACATCAGTTGACGTTGTATGTATGTGTATCGTATATGATTTTAAATTTAACATCGTATTTAGAACCAATTATAATTAGAGATTTGTCAAAAAGTAGTTCAGGCCCTTAAATTTTCAAAAAACCTCATGCATGAGAAGCTAAATGAATGAATTGAATACATAAAGTTTTTAATGTAGTCATTTATTCTTGTTGTGCAAATCAGTTTGATAGTCTTGTTTTTTAACATAGAGATATAACTGTTGGGAATGAGCTTATGATAGTCAAGATAACCTGTATAAGAAACAAAGTAAAGTAATTGAGTTACGTGCACGCGTAAAAAATGTCACAATGAATAGTTCCGTTCATTGTATCCAGTGCAATGCTTCTAGTCACATCATCATAATAATCCTCGGTTTCATGTGTACTTAAAATATGTACTTTAATTAAATAACAGCAATTTTATGTAACATCAAAATCAGAAACGAAAAAATAGGAAGAAAAAAGATTTTTTTCTTTAATATTATATTTATTTAGAAGCATGTATTCTCTCTCCTCGCCCCGATTTCTAGTGACACGTGTTCACAAAATAAAAAAAACTGATTATGTAAATAAATAAATGTTGCAACTTTAATTAAAATACATATTATATACTATGGGTATAGTTTGTTTATACTTAATAACTTTAAGGAATGCTTTAGATACAGCTCTGCACTCCAAAATTTGAATAGAATACTGATTAATTGATTCGTTGTGCTAAATTAGATGCTATGATCAAATCAAATTATTGAAAAAAATTGTAAAAAATTATACCCGACCATATTACTATTAATGCACAGCACGGGATATACGTACTTAAATGATTAAACATGAACCATATATTAATAAGCTTTTTATAATTGTAAAAATAGTTTTTTTGTGAAAATAAAAATTTAAAAATAATATGTCTGTTGTCGTTCTATTTATTTAGCATAAATTACCAACCCATCAGTAGTAAAGTGGCAGTTGCATTTAACGAAAGGTCAAGAGTTTTTAGTGGGGTTAATTTGTCAACGAAATTTGCTGAACCAAATTTTGCATTGAGTTTGGGCCAAGAACGGACATATCTTTTGAGATGTTTGTCTTTTTGGATTGTGATATCTGCTTTAATACCTTTTTGGAGGGAAGTCGAAGAATTGTATATTTCAGCAAGGATACCGAAGTTTCCAACGATAACTACAGGTGCATCAAGTACAGCAAGGAAAAAGAACATTTTTTGTGCTAGGTTTAAAGGCTGGACTTTGATAAGAGCGAATATGGAAATGGGAAGTGTGATGGACATGGTGGCAAAATGAAAAACGACGGATTTCCGATGAAAGTTATTGAAAATTATTTCCAGAATTTGGATCTGAGGAAAAAGGTGAAAGAACTTTTTCTGATGACCTCTGGAGTCCAACAAAAGCCTAAATTTTGTAAATCGAAACAAAATTGGGATCAAAATTCTGATTATTCATTACGTATTCTTCATTTCATACTTACTTCTTCACCAAATTTAGCATGGTTCGGAGATTGTTACATTGCACAACAGTAAATCCTGCAACATCCAAGATAAATCCAGAGAAAA
Organism: Entomobrya multifasciata; assembly: GCA_034693345.1. Taxonomy (NCBI): domain Eukaryota; kingdom Metazoa; phylum Arthropoda; class Collembola; order Entomobryomorpha; family Entomobryidae; genus Entomobrya; species Entomobrya multifasciata. The sequence goes on from JAQFXM010002692.1 coordinate 21,759, forward strand.
GAAATCGACCCATTACAAAGTTGAGAAGAATAACTGGAAGTTTAATTAACAAGTCTGGAAACACTCGAGTAAAGTTTGCAAATGGACCATGACATTCGGGAATTATGAAATATGCGAAATTGCATGGAATACATGGTTGTATGAATAGCATTCCTCCGTAAGCCAATGACAAAGCAGGAGATGAAATTATGGAAAGATGTAGAATGATTTTGGTAAGGTAACTAGTCCATTCTCTGATTGAAGTGTACACCCCTTCGTACAGAAAAAAATTTATTACGATCCTATTTGCTATTGTAAAAAATATATTAGTTTATACTTAATAATATGCTGAAAAAATTATAGAAAATTTACGATAATATCGTTGTTCAAAATCCAAGAGCGCGTTGAAATGCAAAGAGATCTCTTCTCTACATTGAAAAAGGTTTAGTTGTATATAAAACGAGGAAATAAAGACAAAAATAAAAAGGATACTTTGAATGAGCAAAGGTCGAGTAAGGTTGTTGCATAAAAGGAGCTGCAAAGTAACTCCACTAACGAATATCCATCCAAATCGGCAAAAGCACTGAAAATATTTCAAATTTTCCTTTGATTTAGTTACCAGTTTTTGCTGGGTTCTGTCCCATTGAAATATGCCACCCTGAGTAATATTTGTGGCTTTAAGTAAGTTTAAAAAACGTTTTAGCAGGTTATCTCGAATCAACATTTTAACGTTTAGGAACTCCGGCTCTTGATATCAAACTAATAGTTGTCCCAGCATTTTTTATCGTCCCAATGTTTTGTATTGTTTTAAGTTAAGCATATACGACATCCACGTGTTGAGCTGGTTTGGATCACATGAAAATGTTTGGTATAATAATTTATGCAGAATACATCATTAATGTTTTATGTCAGAACTGCTTAATTACAAGTGTGTACATGGTCATTTATGATGTCCATCGAAGGATATGCATCATCAGCTTGCATGGATTAAGTATACATTCCAAATTTTAAGATATTATTAGCTTGTGCAACAATAATTTGAGTTTTGTTGGAAAACATGAGCAACACGACATGATTGAAACTACAGTCGTTATAACTACTTATAACCGAATATCGATCGGGTCAAATCTTTGGAGAGCGTAGTAGAATAGAATGAGACCACGTCGTTTAACACACATGTTAATCTCCGATACAATCGATTTTTTGTAGTTTTGATCGTAGACAGTGATATTATCAAATATATGTTACATTTTAGCTTATAATTTGGAAATCCAGAAATCTTGTAAACTCTAAATGAAATATCTCGTCATAAGCTGACGTTCTAAACGTACAATAAAACCAAAATTAGCTAAATATTTGTTTCGTTCATGTATACAAATATTGAAGTAAGTCATATAATATTTGGATTGTCTAACACTTCGCCAAAATGACGGTGCACCAAATTTGCCAAAAAACCACTTTCCACTTTAAGTACGACATTTGACCAAATAAATATTTTAAAGATGCGTCGATTAAGCAAATTAGCGAAATACTTCAATAATAAATGCATGGACTACAAAATGAAAATAAAAAATTAAGAGACATTAGAAATATTTTCATTAAAATTTCTTAAATTTGAACTTACACTGATTATGATACACACCTGATGAAGGGAAGTAGCCACCGCAATATATATGGGAAAAGAAGCAGCCACCGCAATATATATGGGAAAGGAAGCAGCCAC
>JAQFXM010002693.1:0-23460 GCA_034693345.1 Entomobrya multifasciata
AGCTCTGCAGGTAGTATCTTTTTAGGGGGCCCTTCAAGTATCTTTTCCCCGGCAACCTCGTCATTGCTTCAATAAAATACACGTTTATAACAACGACACCTTGTTCATTGCAGCCTTTGCTGGAATGAACAGAAAGTACTGCGATGCGATATGAAAAGACAGTTATCTCATATCATCATCAGCACACACACTGCTAAAACAAGTTCTTATACTTTCTCTCTCCTTTTTATAGCGGCCAGTCAGTTTAGTCCTCAGCAAGCACCACACCGCCAAAAGTCTAAGTCCAAAAATGCTACTTTCTTTTCTCTTTAGTACCAAAGGCTGCGCACAAGAGGACGGACAGAGGACTTCGTTATTTACTTTTGTTGATGTTGCAAAGAAATAACGCAAACTAGCACAATAATACATACAACAAAGTGCACAAGTCCAACTTTTATATAATAGGTATGTAGGGAAAAAAGTAAAAAGTAAGTATTATAGTTACAGATCAGCAACGATAGCACATCTCTGTCAACTGTGTTATTCTAGTAGCAAAAGTACTGCAGACAATCATTTTTGTTTTTGCTGTGTGGTGCTGGCATTACCTTGATAGTTGAATTCATTTGTATACTTTTGTACAATATTTTTCCTCCAAAAAAGTTTCCGCAACAGTCGTCGTTCGTTCGTACCACTTTTTGGATTTATTTTCCAAAGTAGTCACTAACTGTCAACTGCATATGATTTTGCAATTGTATTAAAAGGGTATATTTGTTCATTTATGAAAAACGAGAGTAGAATAGAAAGTTTCATGAGAAATGCTTTGGTAACTCACATTCGCATTTATATACCCATACACACGACATCAAATGAATCAATAGCACGCAACGCAAAGCACAGACTTCAACGATGTCCCGTTGGGATTGGGATACAACAACAGTTAGCAGCCAGCATAAAAAGAATAAGCATCAGTCGTAGTCGTAGCAGAAGAGTCGTCGTGTTTGGTAGAGAATTTCTGGCAAATCTAATGCATAATAGATGTTTCAGCGTTAACTTTTATATTAACTTGTGTATGTACATACAAGCATCTCAGATATAGCAAGTATCAATGAAAGAAAAAAACAGCAGCAGCAGCAGAAGACTTAAAGTCTAAGACTGCTTGAGTGAGAGAGTAGTAGGATCTCGTACATAGTTTAAAGAGAAGCATTGTAACAAAAGGGGAAATCGCAATAGTACCAACTACCAACCAACCAAACCAACTGAGGCACGCCAGACGACAAAACCAACAAACCAACGAGTAGAGCATTGTAGTGCTAAAGTTTCTGTAGACAAGTGAAGTTGAGGGAGAAAAGTTGGCTGTAAGGGAGCTAAGTTGGGTTTCATTTCAACCATTTCAACTAATGCAAAAAAAGACTGCGGATTGAGCAGTTCAGTTCAACAGTCAGGGAAAAAAAGAGCTTGTGAGTCGTGAGTCAAACAGGACATTATTTCTTTTTATCCATCTAACAGCTCCAGCAACACACACTCATTCACACGGAGGAAAAGAAACTATGTAAAGCTCTTTCTACGACGACGGCTTCAGCATAAAAAATGGCAGTTTCAGTGTGTGATCTTTCTTTCTTCCTTTATTTTCTTCATTTTACCTTTAAAATATAGTAAGTAGAGAGAGAGAGAAGTGTAAAAGCACATAAAACGTAGTGCGACGCGGCGATAACGACTGTTATAAGCTAGTACAGTGTTTTCAACCTTCACTGATTTTTTAGCCTTTTGGCATGCTACTCGTGTGCGGTGTGTTTTTTTCTTTAACAGATTGTGCATAATTGAAATTAAACAAAAAAGTATACGACTATTTCTACTGCTGGAATTGTATATAGTGTCAGCTTGCTAAACTAACACGTAAAAGAACTTATATATAAAGCATATATTTTAAACGAACGAGGACAAAGGAAAAGAAAAAAAATCTGTAAAACATTTCAGTTTTTTTCGGGTTTGCTGATAGAATTTCTACAATTCCCCCAAGATCTATTCTGGTGATATAAAACACACGTTTGCCTTTTTCTTCTAGTTGGTTGGCTAAAAAAACAATCTTAGGAAGAAAGAAGTAATTAAGTGCACAAAAGAAGGAAGAAAATAGCCAGATTACATTGTTATTATCCACTCCTGTCCTGTCTAACCTTCATTACTCTTCTCCCTGATACTCTCTTGTTAGCCTTTTTTCCCTTTTGTTTCTCTCCACTTTTCCCCTAACACATGATTGTTGCCTCGATGTCTGCGTGCAACTTTTGTTGGTCTATTGCTCTGTTTGACTAAAAAAGAACACGCGGAGACGTGTGCATTTTTCTCGTTACTGCGGCGAATACGAAGCATAAGTCAAGCGAAATTGGAGAGAATGGAAGGAAACGTTGTTTGCGACAAATAGGAACCGAACCAATGTGTGTCATCATTATTGCTGTTCGTGTTGTTTGTGTTTATTACTAGCTCAGAGAGTTCTACCCAGAGAAGTAAATAAGTGAACACTTGGAAATGGGACATGTATGTTTTTCGTGCTATACCGAACATTTAATTTAGAGAAATAATTAAGAAAGTCGTTTTTACCACAAAAGCCCGCAAAAAACATGACTTTAATAATTAAAACAACCTGGATGATGATGACCTGACGAATTATTTAATCAACAGAACACAGTAAGCCAAAACCCATTTTTGCATGTGCACAGTTTTGCATATATGTTATAATACTGCAGATAACTTGCATTGCCAATTATTCATTTACTGAATTGAATGGTGTAATTTCATAGTCTAGTTTCTACAACTTATTCCTCATCTTCAACAAGCATGTTCTTGACAAGTTTTAATGCAGCAGCGCTACCTTCTTTGAGGTTTGATATTGAAAGAGAAGGGAAGCATGTTTTCTGATAAGAGTATATATTATGCGAAAAAAATGCATCAGTCTAGAAAACCACATGAAACTTTATTTAATAGTTATCATCATGTATCATGCATGTAAGTATTACATTTACATTTATATTTATGTACATCGTGTGCTATTGCACTGCACTCCAATTCAAACGTAAATATTTAAGTAGAAAAAAAGGAAATAGTTTTGCGTTTTATATGTTTTGAGCATTTTGCCGTATTAACTTGTTTAATGTATTGCAGAAAATCCAAACCAATTCAGATTAAAATATAGCACAGTAGTTATTTCCTTGAAAGCGTTGGCGTGAAGAAAAGATAAGACTTAACAAAGTGTGTACACTTCGATGATGCGACTGCAGTGCAGTCGGGTGGGAGTTTGTAGTTAAAGTTAGGAACCAAATAAATGTTAGGAACTTGTGCATATTGTGCATATAAAATTGAACCTATATAAGTATATGCATAAGGTTGTCATTTACTCACTTTTAATGATTGAGCATACGATAATTTCCTTTTTATATTGCTGATAAAAATGATTATAAATGAGAATGTGTATTTGTTGTAAAAAACGTGTTTTATCACAAAATTATCTAATTGGATATGCCAGTTGTCATTTTACTTTTATTTTACCTGCTGAATGTCGTTTTTTATAGAGCAAATTTTAAAACATAAGATAAATGGGAGAACTGACGCAAAGCATATGTTTTTCGATATTTATTTTAATGTAGTTCCGTACCACATGACCGAGAAAAAAATGTAGGGTATAACAAGGTAGCTTTAGTTCTTTTTAATCAACTCTCACGCGAAGCCTCAAAGTTGATAGATAAGTGTTCTTCCTGCCATAACTCATAACATCAAAGGCAACAAAGATATTTTGAGAGTATGAATCTAACTCATCGAATCCATTATAGAAAGTAACATTATTACTCTGAAGAAATAAACTTTCAATATTTATGTTATATTTACGGACAACCAATCCACTATCATTTTCTAAAATGCACACAATCTGTCTAGAATCAGTTTTTTACTAGAGCAGTATTTTATGAGAACAAAAATATAGCGTGATAAATTTTAAGGGAATATTAAACCTGGTTGTTAGAATCATACGTGCATGACACATGACAAGAGTTTACGCACCAGTGTTCTGCGTGGAATGGAATGTTTCATTTTCAATGTAAATTGCGAAGGTATAACTATTTCATGTATCTATTTTCAAGTCAACAGTGAATGATTCTTATTTTTGCTTTCCCCCTTTATTGCAATTTTATGCAAAGATTTCGATTTGATCTCGAAAATCAATATTTCAGAAAGATAACATACAATGTACCATAAAAAACATTTTTTATGGTTAGAATTTTTTTGCTAGCGATATCATCATATCATATCATATCGTATCGAACAACTCACAAGTATTGTACAATGGATTGAAAGAAGAAAAAAATTCTACATTCTACAAGCTTAAAATTATTGTCAACGAGTAAACGATCTGATGATGGGTAGGTTGTCAAGTTCAATGTTACTACTTTTAGTTCAAACCACGCCGCGCCGAATAGATATTTGCAACTTAGTAAACGTTGTGAATCGTAAAATTCCTTGCATGTTCACAGCTTTAAATCTGCACACATACATATTTGGCATCTGGTTTTAACAACTGCAAACACTTGAAGGTTAAATTATAGTCTTCAAATTTTGTGCAATAATATTCATATATAAGTACATGTGTTATATTTAGGCATTGTAATTTATTTCATGTATTGATAACAAATTGGATGAACATCGAATCACTTTTCTCTTTGCTTTATTTTTTGTACATCATCATGTACACAATGCATTTTTATGCTATTGCACTCACTAGAGTCAAAACGTGCAGTAAAGTGTTTTTGTGTGATAAAAACGAGGCATTTCCCAACAAAAAGCTATCGCTGAAAAAATAGCTACGCTACTTGAACGAGACTCTCATTCTCATATATCATTCCCAAATACAAAAGAAAAGAAGGCTCAAGAACTCACAAAAAATCAAGTCTTCCTTCATACCGACTGACTCCATGTAATGTAAAAAAAACAGCAAAAAAACCGTGCATACTTTTTACTTAACGTTAAAACGTTAGTGGTGGGAAAGTGGGGAGATGATAATAGTAATAAGGAACGAAAAAAATTGTAAAAGATATCGATCCCTATGGCTTTACATTTACTCTCCCTCTATCTTTCAGAGAGACTTGCTTATGGCCAGGCCAAAGTAAAGTTGTGCAAGCAGTCCCTCTTCTGCTCACTAACCATTTATTCAGACAAGGATTAGATGGATAGATAAAAGGGGAGGGGAAAAAGAGACACTGAAATAAAAATTACAGTATATACCAAGTTTGCATACAATTTGTTTCCTGCAGTGGTTGTTATACTTCAGCCACTTTTCTCTATGAACGCTGACTTTGCGAGTTGCCTTTTCGGCTGGCTACATCAGTAGAGCAATGATGATATGATGAGTAGTCTACGAAAAAAAGGAGGATGCTACGTTACATTTTTATTTTTACATCCTCACTTGTCACAGCTTGTTCCCGAGAGTGAACGCTGCCAGCAAACCAGGTAATGTGGTGGTCGTATAATATGAAGCGAATAAAGACTAGGAAACCACTTTATCTGAATCAAGAGAAAAGTAGAGAGAGCGAGCGAAAAAAAGGCATGCAGGGAAAAGGGATCCTTTTTCTACATGACGTTCCTTGACATGCTGCTGGCTGGCACACGGCTTGTGATGTGATACTGATAGTATATATTATGAATATACATAAAAGTACATTTGCGGAGGAAACGCGAGAAAGGATTACTTCACTCACTCTACTGCTTACCCACTTTTTTCATTGTGCGGTGAAAACCAGTACACACAAAAATGGTGGCGGTGGTGGTGGTGGAGTGAATGACACATTCTTTGGCTGGTTACGGGTACCATACTGTGAGGGAGAAAGAGATAGAGAGTAAGCAAGAAAATGAAATGCAATAAACTTAGCGTCATGTCATCTATTCAGGTGGATGTTCTTTATTTTTTGATCGTGAAAGCATTAGAAAAGAAAAATACTTTTTGGCCAATCTAAAAAGTTTTCCTTTTACAAGAATGTACATACAATGGTTCTAGCCAATTGTCCTCATGTCGTTTGTTAAATCGATATGTTTAAATATAGCATAGCTTTGATATTCTTAATTGGCTAATATGCCTTCAGTAGAATAAACTTTTGAAGGTCACAAATTAAAGTCCGAGTTTCACCCTTTGTACTAGAACTTTCATCGAGGGCTAGTTTGTCTTTGCTTTGTCTGCTCTACTCATTGTCAATCTTATGAATGCATAAAGCCCTCAATTACCATTTTTTTGTTCTTAATTATGTTTTGGAAATGTAATTAAAATGCCTGAGTTTGAACTAATTAATCATACTTCATTTTGGTCGATTTTACATGCTAAAAATATTTGTCTATCGATTCACATACATTTATAACATTCAATGTAAATACAGATATGTGTGAAGTATGCAATATATGTATATAAACTTGGATGGTAGATGTGCAAACATGCATTTTACAGCCGGCTTCTATCAATAAAAATTGTGAAGAGAAACAATAATATTATGAAGTAATTGTCATATCAGTTTGAAAAAATAATCGACCATGTTTGCCACGGGCTAACAAGTACACAATTGGCAATGGAAGCCATATAAAAATCCTTTCATGATTTTATGATGATAATTGACAGCCCGTTACAAAAAGAGCTGAATTTCCATCGGAGAAAGTTTTTAATCGATCTGTTGACTAAGCAGAAATTGGAAAAAGGGACAGCCATATAGCACAATGCACGTTTTTTTAAATGAAGGGTACGAATAAATATGTACATAATACTTTTCACTTCACATTGCATTAGTTATAATATAACAGCCATAGCCAATATGACACTCACTTCGCTTAAATGTAAAGGCAGTAGTGTTTACACTGCGTACATTATAAATTACACGAGTATGATAGAAATTATCACTTGAACCAAATAAAAGACTATTTACAGTGTAGAAAATAGTTCAAAGTTATTTACACATAATAGGCACACTATAATTCAAAGGCATGTCAAAAGGAATTGAAAGAATTTTCCAGTTATGTATGTTTGTATATCATATTGCCCTTCCCTGCCATTGCATTGGATGGGAAAGCAAGGCAGTTAGTTATAAGAGGTGGCGGTGAAGGTAGAAACAAATTATAGGAACAGCCTAGTTGAAGTAGCAGGTACTTCTCTATCTTTTCTTCTTCACCAGGCAGCCAGGCACTTATATTAAAAGAGAAGTAGTTATGTCTGTTGTGTGAATGATGTTATGTTAGTACCGTCACTGCTCTATAAGTATGACACGTTCCAAGTATAGAAAATATATCTTAAACTAATGGTCTAGTGTAAGCCTAACAAAGCCACCCATTTTCAGAAAATAAAAATGTAGAACGGTATATTTGGTTGGGAAGTTGAAAGCTTTGGAAAAGTGTAAGCATATAATATACGTATTTTGGAAAAAAGATCTCTTCTTTCGCAGGCAGAGAGACAAAGGTCCTAGAAAACCCTCAAATTCATTTCGCTATCAAGGCTTCATGCTATAAATTCAAGCATATTACCCAATAAAATGGGGGGCCAAAAACGGTAGCACACACAAATATATACGAGAAGATTTTTCTTATTAATACATAATAAAATTGAATTCCACATTCCTCGCAGCCCTCACAAATTTTCACTACGCATTTTCTTTCCTCGTGCTTACATCAACATGATTCTATTTTATTCTTGTATTTTAGTTTCCTATCTTTCCATTTTCTGTCTGTCTAAATGAGTGAAATATACTGAAAGCCTTCATACTATTTTTAGTGTTTTATTCCAACTCTTTTGAAATACTCTCGAGTTGAATGAGTGAAGTGGTAATGTAATACTGACAACTGTTCGCGAACGCGACTCTGTCATGTCCTCACTCTTTCTACTTTCTCTCGGTTGCATATGGGTTTGTTCACAAATTACGGTAACTATAAAGTGCTCATTTTGAGAGTCACTATTTTATCACCAGCATGCTTTGCGAATGACCATATTTTAGGTTTTCAGAGAAGAGTGACCCACACGCTAGCTCTGACTCTCTGCATGAAAATGTAACATGTGGACGTGGCACATATCAAACATGAAAACAAAACGAGAATTTGAGCAAGAACAGCGGCTGGGAAATGGAAAGAGTGAAAGAGCAAGCTGTCATGGTACATTTCATAGTCACTGACTTCTGAACTTTTTTCCTTTTACATCTTCGTATCAAACAAGAAGAAAACATGCCACTTCCATGCGTTCGACCGAATAACGAAGTGGACAAGAGATATATAATATATAAAATCCGATCCATTTACTTTACTGTTCAGTCAGTGAAAGCAATATAGACAATAGCATTAACAGGGAGATGTTTTTGAAATTCTCTTTTACATCATTTCCCCCTTATCTGTCTGTCTTCATGTTTTGTGACAACTGTAGTGAAAATATGTTGGTCCATTTTGTTGTTTTGGGTTAGAAGCATTATGAAAAAATTGTATTTTTCCAAAAAGGCATTCTTATGTCAATTGAAATACAAGGGAACTAATATCGACAAAGGTGAGCTCTAGTACAAATACAAGATACCAGTACAAAAATGTATTATGATGAAATCCAATCCACTTTTAAAACTTTATTTGACACATCCATAGAAAAAAACCAACTATGTGATGGTCAAGTCTAGTCTAGGCCAACGAAACGATATGCCTCTTTATGTATCTACTGAGATCAAATATCCACAACAAAGCAGACAATCCTACTTCGTGGAAAAGTGTTTCATGCATAGAAGAAAAGACAAATTGGTTACCAGTTAAAAGTAGTACAAAATGGGCCGTTGACAAAAATCTTCATGCAAAAGCAGCAAGAAATGTGACTATTTCATCTTATATGACAATACTTTTTTTACACACGGATGATGATGACAAGTACATAATTTAACATTTTAAGTAAATATTCATTCGACTCTGTCTGACTTTTTGAACAAATTAGAATTGATACAATGCACAGATGTGCGTATCTAAATCAGTAACAATGCATTTTATGCATCAAAGTCATAAAGATGAGCCTAGTTTATATGCAACATAAACCAGGAAAATTGCAAAACGTGCATCACAGCATGCAAAAAGTAGATGTAATTGACTTTTAAATTAGGGTGCTTCGATTGTAAGATTAAACAAAATCAACTTCAAGGTGCAATGAGCACAAGTTGTATTTGTATGTACATATTCTAAAACACGTAAATAGACCAGACCAATATGCTATTAAATTAGTTTACTTGCATTGTATATATTTCGTCGTTTTATTTAGTGTCATTAGGTAAATTTTATTGTAGCAGCTGCTATAAGTGCGTTGAATGAAAGGAGTATACACAAAATCATGATTAATCTGAAGTGAAATCACACAATTTAGTTCACACGCCATAAATAAGTAAAACTTTTGTTTCTTGTTGGTTCTTTTAAACTATCTATAATTTAAATGCAGTGCAACTATATCAGAAACAGCAACCCACAGACTTTTTGCCCTATAATTCCATTTTTTGCATCCCAGGTTGTTGGTCCCCCTGTGATAACACAAAAACGGGGCTTTGTAGAATTTAAACAAATTCAATTTTTAGGAGTTGACTTGCATCCTATTCCTGGATCTAGCGTTCTAAATAAATACTAAACACGCATGACAAAGTTAACAATAATTCTATTTCATATACGTGCATTCATCACATCACCATCTTCATTTTAAAGTAGGTTTGCGCTTTTTGACACGTTCACGTTGTTGGTTTGCGTTTGCCTCATTTGCCTCATTGTAAAAAGTGAGTCATGCACGTACAGCATACTAAAAGTAATTTAGTTTATGAATATGTAGAAATAGTAGAAATGTTCGTATTTGCTACTAAAAATTTGCTCAGTTACAATCCGATCTGATCAGTATCAGTAAATGAAAACCAATATGTGTGCATGTGCACAATATGTTTATACAAGAGTTAGCCATAATTTTTAAAATGTTTGCATACTCAATAAATATATACTAGAAAAACTTGGTTATGCACAGCGAAATCATTGCTAATGAGAATATGTAGGGAAAAGAGCTAAATTGCGGTTTACCATTCGAACGAACATAGTTTTGGTAGGCTCGCCTCTTCTCGTCAGTACTTGACAAGACGGCATTGTTAGTAGTTAGTAACTATCATCTATGCGATGAGAGTGTAGTGATTTTGTGAGATATGGCTTGTTGAGTTGAGTTCGAGTATTGATTTAAGTTAACTTTTTTGTAATCGAGAGCTATTGAATTCCATATCTAGTATCTGTGAATCCGATATGGCTCGTATAATTATTTTAACAAAACATTGGACTGGAATATAATGAGAAGTAGGGCTTGTCAGACAGGAACTGATTACGCAAATGGGTATGGTATGGGCTCACCGTTGCAGGTAGATTAAAATTAAAAGTGATTTAGAACAGTAACGACTCGTTAAAGTAGTCTGAAGCACTGTTTAAAAATGGCAAACTTATAGCAGTGCCACGGCACCGTTCCAGATAATCATGATTTCTAAAAAGAGGAATCTGATATTACCATCCTTGTATAAAGCATTTAAAATGATATCCGAGCAGCAATTTAATTATTATTGTCATGGAGTAATTGTAGTTAAAATGGATACGTAAAAGTAAAAATGACATATGCACTTGTGGTCGCAGCGCAGAACCTATCAATTATCTAATTGCATCAAGAGAAAAAACTTTATGAAGAAAATTAATAAAACCTATGCAGATACCTGGATGGAAAAGGGTTAGTTTATTTTAATAGATACACAATATTGGAGCTGGGAGCCATAAAGTGGTCACATTCGTTAATAAAACTTTTAGTGAGAGAGTAAACCAAAACAATTTGTTTTATGGCACCATATTCACCTGACTGAACGTTAATTTTTGTTTACATAAATACTTTAAAAGTGTTGACTATTGTTCTAAATGAAACTTGGATGAAAATTCTAGTCTTTCATTCGTATAACGGTAAATTATGATCGAATTCCATTCATGGAATAAATTACTGAAGGTACATACGTTACATACAAAATACAAATCGCAGGTTTCAAACTTAGTATACTAGAAAAGAACTACATCGAATTAATAATATTAATCGTGCATTGTTTTATCAACAATAAAAAACAAAACTTGAATTCGAATTGTGAAAATTTTGATGACGGATGGGCGAAATTTATTCAATCATAAATGAAGTTGTTTAAAATTGTTTTGAAATTGTTTTTTTAGTACTGTAGAAAGAAACGTAGTGACACGGTGTGGTTTCCGCTTCCGTTTTAATACGTACATGACATGTACAAAAGATTGCTAGATGCTGGATGCATGCATAACAGAGCACAAGTGTACATGTCAGATGCCAGCCATGTCACTCATTTTATGAAAACAAGTAATTTACAAAATTTCATAATTAACTCTACAAATAGGGAATCAATCCTCATGCTCACAATTTTCATTAAAATTGATCTCTAAATTCATGGACGTGTTACAGTATAATTCTTCCAGTCCTCAAAATAGGATCAGATCAGATAGCTCATATATCCTTTTATTTTTTGGTTGGGAATTTAAAACTGTAAAAACACATAAAATATATTGTTGTGTCACAAGATCAAATGTCATAAATTTGGAAACATCATCGTTTATTGAAATGTGTATAAAAATCCTCATTCAAAGTATCAAGGTCAAGGTCGCACGAATTTATTTTTTGAACAAAAATAAACTCTCAATAGGGGACATTTTGAAGCCTTAATTCTCAACATTCATCATACAGTATGGATATGGCGTACATAATAATTGTCTCTTAGTATCGTATCTCCAAAGTGTCCGCTAGAAATAAAAATAAGTAAAAGTTTACTGATGAATTCTTTTTTATTGGTTCAGTGCGTTTAACGATTTGAAGATATTTCATATAAATATGTGCTTCTATCTCTTCTACAAACAGAGTTTAATTAGTTCGAAAATCGTGACGAATTAGCGAAGTGTTTGTTGTCTAGATTAGATCTTAGACATCTAATATTGTGAAAAGAAAAGATTTCGTGAAACTATTATTTTTACAGAATTTGGGGTGAAGTGAAACACACGTGCACATCTTTTTCACTGATCGTAATTTTGATGTGATGTAAGTATTAATTTGCTCTGAAGATTCGACGTGATTCAAAAATAGGGGAACATGACATTACCACACAAAATATATTCATACAAATACAATTTCCAGAAATGGTCCAATTCTGCTGTTTTAGAAATGTCCAAAAACGAAAAAAGCGTCAGAGACTGCTCTGATTATCTAAACTAAGTAATTAGATTTGATACGTGGACTATCGTCTATAAAAAAATTGAATACAAAATTAAGCATAAATTATTTTCGGCTCCAACTTATTCTAAAAAAGTATCATGTTTCCACAGATTTGTTCACTTCGTTCATAGTTTTTTCTTCAAATACAATGGCTCGTCGGCTAGACTACCTTTTTTTAGCTCCAGTAACGAACTGGATGAAGTCAGGTCTAAAAATGCCAATCGTTAGATAGTTAGATCTTTGTTTTCATCTTCGCCATTTCAAATACAATGTGCATAACTTCAATTTATAATACATACAATGTAACGCAATTATGGATATTTTTGATTTGGTCCAGCTATATACATGTCGCAGTTTCATATTGTTACTCGCTAAATACACGTTACATGGTAAACTTTTGCCCTCATTGCTTCTTCAAATTTAAACGATGAAAGGATTAGACTGACAGTCGACGACGAATAAACAGTTTGACAAGTAGCGATGTGTGCTGCTGAGGACTGCGGATGATGGCAAAAGGCAAATAGCATGTCATTAGAATTACAATTACCACCGCACCGTAATAACAGTATTTTCTATTTGCATGCATAATACAATATAATAGTATTTCTACATCATACCTACTTTTTTGAATGTTTCATGTTTTTCTACCTGCCTGAATGAGGTTGAAAATGACGGCAATACACTGTTGGAAGACAACAACGGAACTTCAAACTCATGTGTCTGCGTTATTATTGTTAAACGAGTAGTTAGACTTCCTCATTATATTCATCATTAAATAAATAAGCACTTAAATACATAAAATATTATTTATAAGAAAATACGACAATATATCCTGCTCCAAACTAAACTGATAAATGATGATGTATGGCTGCTAAACGAAAATTATTAGCAAATCAAAATTACTTAAACAATGAAGCCTTTTTGTGATGCTGAGTTTATTACTCAATACTTGGAAACGCCATTCTTGAGAAAAACCTGTTTCGATACTAGAAACAAAAACTACATATATGATATATGACATATTCAGAGGAAACAAGCATACCTAATATCATTTGTGTGCTCAGACTTGACAGAGGTTTAAAAGGGAAGTATTTAATGAAGCAAAAACTTGAAAAGTCAAGTTGATTACTGATGATGACTAGGGTTCGGGTGTAGAAAAAGGGTGTTTAGTTTTTAACTTCATGTGTTTGTAGTTATTTGGAACTCATTTCAAAAAATATGATGTAATCAGGAAAGGTAAACTAATGAAAACACAATATTGACATTTTCTACCGATTGGCAATTTAACTGGAAATTTGCGTACATATTTTGTTTTATCAATGCTATCAATTGGACGTGCTTCCACGAAAAACTTGCAAACATATTTATGGAACTAGAACAAGGCTATACTTTTAAAAAGCAGTTTCAGCGGTGCGGTATGCACAAATGTTCTAAAAAATGCAATCTTGTTTGAATTTCAGCCAGGCGAGCAAACATGGAGTCAACATGGCAGATAAACTATTGGAGAATTCCAGTAATCGAAAACAGCAAAGCAGTGATACGATGTCAGTGAAGCAAAGGAAAAGTAATCGGATACAAGATTCTGATTCGTTTTAAAAGGATTCCATTTTTTGATAAACCAACAAGATCGCCTCTAGTCAGATAATATTTATCATAGTCGATTTGGTCGAAGGAAATTGGAATGACTAAAAGACGTGTGTACTCCTTCCAAAAATACTTTTAAAACTGTGCGTCGTGTGTCAAGCAGTAAGAAGGAATTCTTTTTTAATAACCTAAGGCGATTACAGATCAGATCAAACCCCATTTATGCTCTTTTCATGGTAACAAAATGACAAATGGGGCACAATGAGACAGCTTGGAAAACGGAGATACTCTCATACGACATCTTTAAGATCACTACGACAACAAAATCATCTAATTAATAAGCACACCTTCATACCATCTTTTCAGAAGTAGCATATGTGAATAGTTAATTAATTTATATTACCATGGCCCTGTTAGAATAAAAGAAGTAGTTATACAAGCTGATATCAAACAAGGTATAAAACTTATATAAAACGTCTACGATATTGACGTGTGCAAACAGTTGCGGATCCTTTGACTTTATCCTTTCACTAGAACTTTGTCACGTACATACTAAACCATGACCCGTTGTTATCTTAAACGGTCTGCGAAGACTGCCGGAGCTCTTATGGTGGCATTCGTCATGGCCATTGGCTTGATAGATACCAGAAGCCGATACAGTGATTACATGTTTAATATTGAGCCATCCCAGCCTTACAATACCAATGAACTTGGAGTGAAGAAGGGAGAAATTATTCGTAACAATATCAGACTGCATACATATGATTTAACTAACAAGACTGAAGCTGTTTCTACTTTGAATCGCAATCATCATGAATATCATTCCACTGTGGAGAAAAATTATATCAATAGTAATGAAGCCTCCTCATTCAGTGGAGTTGGGGAGCTGCCGACTGACAACGAATCCCTTACCTTGAGATTTTGGGATTTGGTGAATTCTTCTACCAGAGGAGCATTTACAAAGGGGATATTTACAGAAACAAAGCAGTTACCTAATTTGTGGAGATCAGAGAAGGATGATTTGTCGCGGGATGATGATCGTGTGCTTGCTCAACTCATTTGGGCGATGGAAGCTGCGAATATGTCATCAAGCAACATAATAGGGAATAAGGTAAAATGATTAATTTGAATTTGCAAATTTTCACAAATGTGTTTTATGCAAATTTTTACATTCTAAATTAGGATTTCCCTTTTTAGACAGATTTTTTATTTAATTTACATTTTATGTAGGTCAAAACGATATTTTTGCCGGATTCCTTTCGATGGTGGAGTAAAACCAAATGGCGAAGTCCTCACACTTTGGAGGACGAGGACTGTCCAGGAAATCCTGGAATTTTGAAAAAATGTGCTTTCTCTCAAAGCCGAGATTCAATGGATGCTCTGATTACAGTGCGAGATGCTTTTCACACAAGAGATTTCAATGTACCATCCAATGTCCTGAGATTTTATTTCATGTTAGAATCCCCCATTTTCTCTCATGCCACTCTCAGAAGAACTAATGATCTGATGGCAACATTCTATAGAGGCTCTGATGTAAATACTCCGTATGGAAAATGGGTGTACAATGATCCTGCTGTCAGGTTTAAAGATCAAGGTACCTCCCTTCAATTTTATACCACACACCGATTCTCATATACACACTAATTCTATACCTTTAACCAAAGTTTTACATAAAAACATTTTGCGGTTTGGTTACTTTTGCCCTTTATTTGAAAAAACATATAGCTATGCAGAATGTATTTACCGCATTATGTCATCGACATTTTGCGTATTTCCTTCATTCCTTTCTTTTCCCGCATTTCATGTACGCATTCCAGTTTTTACCTGGCAGTTTTGCTGCTGTATTTTATTAAAAGAGAACCTAGTTTTGCTGAATCTTATTGTTTTTACCGTTAGAAAAAGATTACGCCAAAGGGAAAACCAAAATGGCGGCCATCTTTACATCCAATTGCCATCCATGGAATAATAGAATGGGTTACGTGAGAGAGTTGCAGAAATACGTGGAGGTGGATGTTTTTGGAGCTTGTGGTCGTAAAAACTGCCCACGTTATAATCAAAGAGAGTGCTATGAGATGCTTAAGAAGGACTATCGCTTTTACCTCTCCTTTGAAAATTCCAATTGTAATAATAATATACACTCATCATTTGATCTTTTCCATTAAGAAAATATGATGATGTTAATGCTTATTAACAGGAAATTAGAGTATAGTCCGACATTAAAGACATTTTGTTCATACACTTTCAGGTCGAGACTACGTAACTGAGAAATTATTCATGAACGCTTTCGAGTAAGTGATGGAAATGAATGTATGCTTTTGAGACATGTAATGGAAAAAGTAAACACGCAAAGTAATTTACTAATTCTGTTTATTCAAATTAGAAACAACGTCATTCCAATTGTGCTCGGAGCACATCCACAAGACTACAAATCCATGTGTCCAGAAAAGTCGTATATTCATGTTGAAGATTATTCCAGTCCAGAAGAGCTTGCCAAGTATTTGAAGTATTTGGCTGAAACCCCGGACGAGTATAATTCCTATTTCCGGTGGAAGGGAACGGGAAAATTTGTGGATACAAATTTCTTTTGTCGGGTGTGTGCAATGGTACATTATGCTGATATTATACCACCCCCAGAGAGAAAACAAGACTATGCATGGAATCCCGAGACAGCGATCAACAAGAAAATTTGTTTACCTTCCGGCAAATGGTACTGGAAAACCAAGTCACAGAGCAGTTAGCAATGTTCCCCAAAGTGTTTTGGTTTACCGACTAAAAATGTCTAAACTGCACCACATCAATGGTTAATTTAGCGTACAATTTACAGGTGCTCAGAAAAGAACGTTCATAGCATGCATATATTTTCATCCACAAAATTACACAACTACCAAATCAACTATTAGATAGCAAAGTTCGCTCGAGTCATCTCAACAACTTACCTCGTAGTTCAGTGGTTGGTTTTTATAAACTCGACAAATATTTTATTTTTTCGGAAGTACATTTTATGATAATTTTCTATTAAAAAGAAGCGTGTGTGATAGTGATTGTACGCTTTACTTAGATTTATGTTGTTACTGTTCAAAAGTGTTTTTAATTTAAATAATCTATATTTATTGTTAAGTAGTCACATTTATAGCAATTTTATGTAAAACGTTTGGTGATACACTAAAAACTGATAATTTATTGTTTGTACTGTACTGTTTCAAACTATTCACTTGCATTCCAAAACATTTACAAGATTATCACAAGACAGTTTGCAGAAGTTGTGATGATGATACGCAGCGCACATATATCGAAAACGCATGGAAATATTAAAAGTCATCTTATTATGATGCATGAATTACATTTTAAAATCGTAACGTGTTTTTATGTGTGTATTTTTAAACAGCACATTTGCTAGTCCTCAAACTTTTTAATATGAAAAAATAAAAACAAACACATTTATAATTTAAGTGAAAAAATAAAAATATACTAAGCAATTATTGTTGAAACTAAAAAAACAAACTTCTATTCTTTCTTTATGACTCATTACTCGTATTTTATGACATACATGCATGCATATATATTGCCTTCAAAATTTATTCTTTTAGACCTTATAAAATTCGGAGCTTCATTTCTACAAGTCCCAAGTAAAATTGGTGTTTACAATCATATCATGCTTCTTATATGTACCTTCCAGTATGGGTTTGCTTTTACAAATTATACTTGGTTTGCCAATGAAAAGAAATACACACTAGTAAGTACTTTAATTATAATGAAATAAAACATTTTCCAGAACTAAATTAAATCTTATAATATCCCTTTGCTCTTGCTCTGATGAATGGCAGCTAACACATCTCAAACTCAGTCGGTGCCAGGCCATCATATTTTTATAAATAATTGATCAGTGTTTGTCATACAAGTAACGAAAATGTAATATCACATTTCTGGACATTTGGCTTATCAAAATACGATAAGCACGTCAAAATCTTTACATATACATACACGTATTTTCACTGTACCAGTAATTCATAATTTAATATATTTGCACATGTCTGGTTTTCAATCAGTGTCATTTCTGCATGTTCCATGCAATGACGTTTCTTAGTTGATGTAAATGGTGTACATGATTTTTTTTCTCATTAAAAATTTGCATCATGGATTTACCCGTGTTTTTAACAGTTCTAGTAACTTTCCTGTTCATACCTTTGATTTTTGTAACATGTCAACGCGAAGAGGCTTTGATAGATACAGGTGACGATCAACTTGGAAAAATTCAAGGGGACTATGCATGGACAAGTGCAGGCTTGGGAGAAGTGGGAAGAAAGTATTACTGGTTTTCAGGGATCCCATACGCGCTAAAAGAATCCTATACCGGGGAAAACAAGTTTCAGGTAATTTTACCCTTTATAATTTATTAATACATAAACGTTGGCTTTTCCAGGAAAATAAAAATATTTTCTCATATATGCTGACAAAACATTAATAATATGATTTACTCTAGCCATCACATGTATGGCAAGGGAAGCTTCCGGGTGATGAACCGTTTAAGGCAAATCTGGAGAACTCTTTTATTTACTGTCCACAAAAACCAGTTATAGACTTTGGTCTTGATGACAAAGATTCTACAATAAATATTGCTTCACTGAGTCCTTTGGAATTGCTGAAGTCTTACTACAGCAGAGAAGGGACAGAAAGGCGAAGGCAGCCAACGACTAAAATGTGGGGGCAAGAGGATTGCTTGATATTGACTGTTAGCACTCCAAAAGTAGGGAAGCCATTTTAAGTTTTTGATTTTTTAGATTGATTAATTGTAAGAATAGAAAACTAAGGAGAATTTTGTTTCCCAATATTTAGCTTCCTAGAAAAGGATCTACAGAACTACTACCTGTTTTATTTTTCATACATGGGGTATTATGATACAATTTCGTTTTTCACCAAGTTGTGTATGATGCGACTTTCTCGTTAACAATAGAATTTACAAAAATTACAGGGGAGTTTTGATGCTATCTGGGGAAGTGTATTTGGTGGACAACGTTTACTTAATCATGATATAGTACTCGTATCAATTAACTACAGATTAGGGGTTCTTGGCACCTTAAATCTTGGTATTAAAGAAGCACCCGGAAATGGAGCAGTGTATGATTGCATTACTGCACTAAAATGGGTACAGAAATACATACATCATTTTGGTGGAGATAAGGATAGGGTTACAATAAGTGGACAGTCTGCAGGTAAGCCAATTGTACGAGTGTACAAGATAGAAAATTAAAGGCACAAAACAAACTAGTCATCTAAATCAACTCAACTTTTAGGAGCTGTACTTGCCACAACCCTTTTCTTGAGCCCTTTAGCAAATGGTCTCTTCCATGGGGTTATTGGAGACTCAGGCAGTGCCTTGAGTGTATGGGCTAATCAAAAGAACCCAATAGTAGAAAATTTAAAAGTAGTCAAGCTTATTACGGAATGTAAAGATCTTGTTCATGAAAGTGGGCTTCCAGACGTCACTCTAGCCAGAAAAATCGTTGAATGTATGAAAGGCGTTTCTCTTCAGGATTTGATTCAAGCAAGAGACGATTATGCAGTAAGACAGCAAAAAATAAAATGTTAATTAACTTATGGGAACATGGCTTAAAAGCAGATTAAATATTTGCTTATTCAACAGATACTCGAAAATTTAGAAGCCAGACTTGGATATGATGCTCTTGTTCCATCGGTTCAGAAATTGCTTCCGGGTGAAAATGTGTCATTAGTATTGGAAGAAACTCCTATACAAATTTTGAAAAATATGCGTCAAAGCAATGTGCCCTTAATGATGGGTGGTATGTACACTTTTATTTTGAGAAGAAAATAGATTTATTTCAAATGGGAAAGAAATGCCTATTTTGTTTGAGACTAAATGCATTCAATTAACCATTTTTTAGCGGTGAGGCATGATGGGTCATTTGTATTCCAGTCGACTTTCTACGATTATTTAGTAGCTAATGGACTAGACAGTGACACTAAATTTATCAGGAATGAATTGCTTGGCAGATTTTTGAAGGGAGTTTGTTCGTACCATTAAAATATCTACATGCAATATTATGTCGGAAATATATTTTGTGTATACTTCATGGATTTATCAATATTTTAGGTGTAGTGGACCCAACTGGAGCATTGCTGCATTCGTTGCAAAAAACATATTTAAGGGACACGGCTAATAGTGATGACATCTTATCAATGTTTCCAGGTCTTTTAGATGTACGTAATTACTAGTTATGAAAAAGTAGTCATCACCTATATTCATATTTATCTCGCTTTCTCGTCATTTCTTCATCTATATCGAGTATTAAAATTAAAACCGGTTTGAAGTTTTGTTTTCGTAGTTAAAATTTA
Source organism: Entomobrya multifasciata (assembly GCA_034693345.1). Lineage (NCBI taxonomy): Eukaryota > Metazoa > Arthropoda > Collembola > Entomobryomorpha > Entomobryidae > Entomobrya > Entomobrya multifasciata. Next base: position 20,213 of record JAQFXM010002693.1, read on the forward strand.
ACAAATTAATTTTCAGATACACTCAGTGCTTGGTTTTAAAGCAGGAGCCTATGGAATGGTTGAAGCTCATGCAAAATTGAATCCCAATTCGTACTACTACGCATTTGATTACAAAGGTTTATTTACGACCAATGGAATAGCTTTTGGAGTGTCACAAGTTCCAGGTTAGCAAATTAATAAAGGACGCACGGTCTGTTGCACAAGAATGGAATTTGGCAAGAAAATCCTCATGTAATTTTGTATAATTTCAGGTGGCATAGGTCACGTTGATGATCTATTATATTTGTTTCAATTGATACCATTGTTGAGTAAGGAAGACTGGAGTGTTAGCGATCGTTATGTCCAGTATTGGGTAAATTTCGTTACTTATGGGTCAGTGACACGATAAGCCGAAATGATTGTTAGTGCTTTCAATTATGTAGCAAACATGATAACATAAACATTTGTGCAATCTAGTAATCCGAATGGTCCAGGTAATCTTGATGCCCCTTTCCCAAGATATAATGCGACAGATCATCGATTTCTGGTCATCAATGGAACTGATAAGGTAGGCTATCACTGTCGGGATTCTTGGATCGGAAATTCTGATGAACTTTTTTGGAGAAATTGACCTGGCATTCAAAGCTGTCAATGAGAAGGTTATTTTTTTACCATCATCCGATGATTAGGAGGATTTTAATTTTGCGGTGTATTGATTTAAGAATTAGTGTTGAATGACAGGCTAATACACTTTTTTATTGATTACATGACACGTGTAAGCTATCAATATGTTGTAAAATAAGCTTAACGTATCAATAAAATACTTGAATAAATTTCACAAGTACTTGTGAACTTATTTAAGATTTGATCAGCGATATTGGGATTAATTGTTTGGCTTTTGAAATGTCAAAATGTCTGCATCAACATGTTGGACAAGATTTTTTCATGACAGATAATTTTCATGTGTCATATCAGTCGTTATAATTTTCTAAAATTAATGGATCATGTGACGCTGCATTTCATTTGCTGGGATATTGTACATGTAATTAGTACCAGTACTTTGCAGGTAGTAGATTTATAGGCAACCTCTGGTGAAAGTTGAAACGGGCAACTTTCTACAGGAAAAACTGCAATATGAAATCTCATTTCAATTACTATACAATAGTTTGCATATCATTTGTACTGGGTACAAATGAAGTCTTCTGTAGTGTCGGAGAAAGTAATTTACAGTGGCCTTGGCCATCATCTTTGCCAAATAAGAAGCCTTGGGTAAGTGAATCAGCGGAGATCCTTCAAACAGCAACTTTACAAGACTTGAATGAGGATGCATATGTCGAAGCTGGAGATCTAGGCAATATTCAAGGATTTGTAAATCGAACGTTACCTCTGCTTGGTTCAAGGCAATTTTTATCTTTTGCTGGTATCCCGTATTCTCATCCCGATTCCTATACGAAGGAAAATCGGTTTAAGGTAAAAATTCAAGGCCAGACGCAATGCAATGGTTCAATCATTAACAATAAGAAATGGTTGATAATAAAAACTGTTTGTGGACATTGCTTATCAAAACAGCCATCTAAGATTTGGACAGGACCATTAACTGAAGATGCAGGTACTTTCCTCGCTACTGACTTTTCAATCAAGTGCCCTCAGGATGGAAGTCAAAAGGAATTGGACAATTTCAAGGAAATTTCAGAAATATCGTGGAATCAGACACAAATGCGTAATTCCAGAATAGATTCTGGGATTCCAATACAAGAACAAGGTTGTTGTTATATCTTCTATTTAAAAATAGGGTACTTTGTTTGCCTACCCGTTTTAAAGTTTTGTATTCTTTAATTTCATTCAACTGTGTATGCTTATGAAAATAGGCCAAGAAGCATGCTTAGTTTTAAATATTGACACACCGAGTGTATCAAAAACCAAAGATGACTTGATGCCTGTAATCGTCTTTATACATGGTGGCAGTTTTGACAGCATGTGGAGTGGAATGTATCGTGGACACAGATTTTTGAGAAAAGATGTCGTATTTGTTAGCATGAACTATCGTTTGGGATCGCTAGGTAAAACGCAAGATATAAATTGACATATTCTAAAGAAAATGGCTAATTAAAAAACGTTTTAATCAAAAGGTTTTCTAAATCTCGCAATTGACGATGCTCCAGGAAATGCCGCACTGTATGACATTTTAACTGGCTTGAAATGGATCAAAAAATACATTAATTTCTTCGGAGGTGATAATTCCAGCATCACTGTGATAGGTATGCATACAATAAAACATGAACCAAGTGTATATGCACTGATTATGGGGCTATACGAGACTTACCTTAAATCGAAGGAAGGAACAATCTTACAAGATTAAAGTATAAAAATAGGTCACTCGGCTGGTGCAGTGTTAGCTACTCATTTGCTGACATCGGAGTTGGCATTTGATGATGACGACGAACCTTTGCTGCATGGAATAATCGGATTGTCAGGAAGTTCATTAAGCCAAACACTGGCGACAAGTGATGATCCTTTACCACATCATCTTCAGGTAGCGCAATTAGCTGGTTGTCCCGTCGATGGGGCTGAGGGTGGGGATAAGCAGAAATTGAAGGAAATTAGGGATTGTATGGCAGCAAAGCCTGTGAAAGAACTGGTCGAAGCAATGAATGAATATACTGTGCGTATTTTAATATTTTATAACTCTTTTCTTCAAGTGTTTGGTAATCTGTAAAAATGCACTGGAATTATTCTACAGAAAAATGAAATACGTCAAGGTCGTTTTGGCTTGGAGCCCAAATTACCTTCTGTTCAAGACCAATCTAGGCTTGTGGCGACCACAGCTTTTATGACGGATACTCCATATAATGTGCTTCAAGAAGGGAAACAAAAACTCAACGTTCCAGTTATGATGGGTATGTATGTATGTATGTTTCATTCTGAATGTGCAACTGCTCTTCTGAAATAAAAACCGAAACTACTCCCGGTATTTCATTTTATTCTACAGGAGTTACCCGTCATGATGGATCTTACCTCGTCGATCAAACTTTGGAGCAGTTCTGGAGACCAAATAACTTAATCCATAATCCATTATTTCTAAGAAATGAATTAATGCCCACATTGATTGGTGCATTAGGTATGTAAATAATAATGTATGAGGCAAAAACTCAGGAATTCGGGGAAAATGACGCATGCATGATTTCATTTACTCTGTCTCTCTTATTTACAGACCTAGAAGATCAAAGTGGTGAATTAATACATTCATTAGAGAAAATGTACGTGGGCGA